>ML785759.1:265756-285127 GCA_009831015.1 Picea engelmannii | reverse complement strand
GTGGGCCTTGACCCGAGAGGATTTTCAAAGAGGTTGTTCAACAGATGTTTTGGCAATGAAGGGATATGAGTTGGCCTGATGCCAGGTAAGCATGTATGGTGCAATTTAGGGTTATAACAGATGCCCCCTAATGTGTGAGGTCATAAGAGCATCTGATGGCCGAAATACATTACCAATCTTTTACCAAATTGTACTGATATGCTAAATGAGGGAGCCCAAGAATCAGGAACCAGGAGGTGTCGTCTGCAAAATAACAAATGTCTCACCGAGGCAGGCATACCCATGCTCGGGATAAAATAGAACCATGGCTACCAATCAAATACACTGTATATCCATGTCAAATAACTATAAAGAGTAGCCGCGAATAATACACAGCGTAGCTACATCTCGAAATCAGAAAGATATACATATAGAGTATCCATCTCCCAAAAGCTGATTCGGCCTGATGGTTGTACTTCAGAGCTTGAGCAACAACTTCAAAATCTTCTAAAACTTGGGTAGGAGTGTAATATGAGTGTACGACTGCACTACCCAGAGGTTTTCGACGGCTCGTCGGTTATGGACTTGATAATATTGATGATCGGACTGAAGGCTTCAGTGATTTCGAACAAGGACTTGATTGGACGTTCAAGATGGCTAGGTATGCGGACAAGAGACATATTGCAGAGGGGCTGACTCAGGCTTAGTGACAAAATTCCCTTGGATAATAGCACGACAAGTGATAAGACTCAGGCAACATATCTGTTAATCATAAGTCTACGAAGTAGGAGGCAACACAGACTCTCCATATGTTTGGAAGAGTGACCAAACGGTGGAGGACACAACTATATATAGCGAGGAAAAGCTTCCTAAGGTCGTACTACATCCCATAGTCTAATAAAAAGATCAAACAGACAGATGTGCTTTATCCAAGGGTGACTCATTATGCTGCCAATAAAGAAAATACTTTTCCCATCCTCTTTTTGGGGTATATTTGATTTTTTTGTTCTTTTTGATAGTTTTTGAAAAATAATAAAGGAATATTATGTTATAATGGAGGAACAAGTACTGCAGACATATAAGCTCAAGGCACAAGGACAAGAATGATGTTCTGGTGAAATGATACTCGGGAAAAATCCTCTAGCAGCCAAAGGTGTTAAGATGTAGAAGCAAATTGTTACAAGGCTGATGGGTAAGGTATGCAAATGTGGTTGATAGAACACACAATGGTAACGTCCTTCGATGTAAGTTTAATGAGCCCAGAGAAGGTAAGCTCGGTGGTTTTTCATATTTAGAGAGTCTGAAAAAGCATAAAAGGAGACTCCAGTGGGGTACCTTTTTCGACAATAGTCTAGTCGGTTCGAAAAAGGGATAAACTAGCACCGATTAGAAGTCAATTCAAAACCATTTTAACGAGTGTGACAAGGACAAAATCACTCGACCATTTTTTCATTTTTAAGGAGTCTGAAAAAAGCTTAACTATGGACTCCGTCATGAATGTTCTTCTGGACCATTTTAACGAGTGTGAAAGAATAAGGTCACTCGACGATCTTTTCAATTTTAGGGAGTCTGAAAAGAGATTAACTATGGACTCTGTGGGGGTTTCTTTTTCGTAAATTTAGTCCCTCGGGCCCAAAAAAGGAATAAAATTATACCTGAGGATACTCTTCTAAAGAATGGGAATTCAATAGAGTATACCTTTGTTCGTACAGTTGACCGTCCGGACCAAAAAAGGGGTAAACTACTGCCGGAAAGACGTGACTTCAAATTTCATTTTAAGGAGTGTGAAAGGTCACAAGATCGCTCGACAATCTTTTCATTTTTAGAGGGTTTGAAAAGGGCTTAAAAGGAGACCCGTTATTTTTTGGGAGTCCTGAGGGTAAGACCAAGAGTGTAAAAGACTCATGCAAATGAGGCTCAAACTCATATTCAGGGAAGACTATATGGACTCCTGAGCCTACAGTGTTCCGAGAAACGGCATGGACACCATAATGCAACCAGGACCTACCTAGGGAATCCATGTTTTGGTAAGCTCTACCACCAAGTTGCGACACTTCTAGAGAAGATATGACGGTTTTGTGTCACAATCGGATGGGATCGATCCTATAGCATAAGAAAAAGGCAACGAGATGCAAAAGTTGGGGTGATATCCTACCCTATATGCTCAAGTTGATTTTTGAAAAAAAAAAAAAAAATTATGGACCGTCAATATTTTTTCGAAACTCAAAAAAAATTATTCCAATACCTGATCAAATCCCTCCCATATAACTCCTGCATCATTCTAAATGGTTTTTGGTATAAATAAACTGATAAGGGGGGCCAAAAAAGTGACAAAAAGAGGCCAAAAAGTCTATAAATAGAAGCTTCCAGCTCATTATCACCATTGTTGATTTGGAAATTGACTCTGGAGCCAAAAGACCCCATTTGCCAAAGATCATGATTCCGAGAGCTACAGTGGACGAAACAGACTTCTGTTTGGACCAAGTAAGTACAAACTCCCTTATCTAGCTATTCAATACTTCCATTTAAGCATTTAAGTTATTTTTTGGGTGGGCGTCGACCTTAAAAAGGTCAGCCCTAGGTACACGCAGGTTGTCCAGAGATAGCCTGCGTGTACACGCGTGTAGAGAAAAGCCTGCACGCGTGTACACATGACTGTCACCTCAACAAGCTGCGTGTACCCCCCCTATTGATGAAAAATACAATGAAAAGAAGTATTGACCCTCTTCTACCTTGTTGTGTTGGCAGGATGTATGTCCAGTGGAGGGAAAGGGAGCATGAAGAAATCAGTGAGTTGGTTGCTACAAATCCAAATGTTGTGGCCGTGCTGACGCAGTGCGGTTTGCTCAAATTTTTTCTATGTCCGTTCATGCACGTGCAACCAAGGATACTGAATGCCTTGATTGATTACTAGCACCCTGATGCAGAGGCCTTTATGCTAGAGGGGCAATCCTTGGTGCCCACCACTGAGGACATTTACTTTTTGACTGGCCTCTCAAGGAGAGGGGAACCAGTCAACTTCCAGACTTTTCCTGCGGGGCCAAGAAATATCTCGGAGTTAGTAGAGGAGTATTGTGACGCTGGGACCAATCGTAGAGGTTCTCAGGTGCCTATTAGCAATATTACCAACTTGGCACTACAGACTATCTTGTTTCTTATTGGGCGGATTACTGGCTCAACAGTCGTGCATCAGGCTTCACACGCACAGATGAACTATGCTATCCAATGCATGAATGCACAAATTTTTTATTGGAGTACCACACTGCTGGAGTGTATGAAGAGGCAATTGATAGATTGCTGACAGTGGACATAGAGGAACTTCGGGTTTGGGACTATCTTTTGTTCGTTCTTTTTCGAGAGAGTTTCGTGCTTCAATCCTCGGGTTGTAGTATGAGGACATCTGGCCTCTGTCCCCGCAGTATGCAGATGGGAAGTGTTACTACTACGAAAGGGTGGTGGAAGGACCGTAGAGGCCTTCGACGACGACTTTTTTGCTTGGCTGTCACGACAGATCCCTGCTATCGAGGACTACCCATATGCGGGGATCGAATTCTCTAGAGATCCAGAGATACCCGTGCCTCCTGGTGAGGAGCGAGGGGAGATGGGTAAGTCTCCACCTTTGTAGTTTTTTTTTTTTGTTATTTGCATATGTAATTTGTATGTCTTTTTGTTATATATATCATTTTTTATGCCAGAGTATTTGATGGGTAAATGTTTATTGCACGCAGATGTGGGACCTGTGCGACCTGCCGACTATGCACAGAACAGGCATCGCCCACGGCCAGAAGCCACAACTTCCACCGTTGGGGGAGCAGCAGTAGCAGGGAACCTCCCAATAGGAGAGGCCGAGAGGGTCCTTAGGCGAGTTGAGCGGAACTTCACTGCGCTCACTCGCACGGTCCCGATGGCAGAGATAGAGGACCTACTGCCATCCATGCAGACTCATGTTGTGGGGGCACCTCGGACATGGGTCTGATTGTTTAGGCATTTAGCCCGTGCAGTAGATGATTATAATAGGGCCCATAGGCCCTAAACAGACTTTAGACCTTTTATGTGCCACGACCACCTTGTTGTATATATTTTTTGAGGGCATAAGCCCGGTGACTCGTTATTGTTCCCACTTTTGAGGCACTTGTGTCCATCTATGTACTCTGAGGATTTTATGATGTTTATATATGGTTTTTTATCTCTTTTTGTGTCTTGTGGATTATGTGTGTAAAAATGTATTTACATGTTTTATGTCCATGATCTTTTTATATGTGGGCGAGATGCCAATCTAAAATTTGATTAGCTAGAGTATTTGTGATTTGGTTTAATCTCCTAGGAACATGAAAATATGTGATATAATCAAAGTTGTGTTCTAAGAGATGTACCCTAAGGAATCGTCGGTGTAAAGTTGGATCATGAACCCGGTATATTCTATTTAGCTACGACACAACCAGTTGAGCATCTAGATAGACCTGGAGATGAGAAATACCCAATGACAATGCGTCACGAAGCAATTCAATAATGGCACTATACTTGACAACATTATTTGTGGTGTCACCTAAGCATATACCTCCGGAAGATAACAAATGACCCTGTGGCGTAAAGATTACCCAAGCTGCGGAGGCAAGCCTCTGTGTGTGTCGACTAGCACCGTACGCATACCCAACGAACACCTCGGACTCACTTGACATCTGCCATATTGACGAAAGATAACATCAATGACACATCCATAACACTTTTAAAAGAAACGTACAAAGTAATAGTACAAAGACTATACATATGTTACAAAAAGTTACCCACAGTGACCTATCTATGAGTAATACTTCTTGAGGTAGAGCCCATTTCTAGGCTTCGCCGAAGCATTCCCTTCAAAATCGACCAAACGATAAGCGCCCTTTTTTAAAACCTCTTTGATAATGAAGGGTCCAAACCACATGGGTTTAAACTTTCCTGCCCCCAGTGGGTCCTTGTCTTGGTCATAGACCAGGACAAGGTCGCCCTCAGAAAAAATCCGAGGACGAACGAACCTATCATATTGACACTTGACCTTATGTTTATGAGCCTCGTTGGCCAGGGTCGCATCATGACACTACTCATCAAGCTGCTCAAGGTGTACTAACCGTTCTTCAAGTGGAGAAGTGTCTGGAAATAACTGTACTGCCAATTTCAGAGATGGGATTTGACATTTGATGGGAAAGACTGCCTCCAGCCCATAAACAAGTTGGAAAGGTGAGAAACTGGTTGCAGTCTTAACTGATGTTCGGTAAGCCCATAATGCCGAGTATAACATCAAATGCCAGTTTGACTAGGYTGAGTTGATAGCTCGATGTAGAATCGTCTTAAGAGTTTTGTTTACAGCTTCCACCTKCCCATTGGCTTGGGGGTAGTAAGGTGTTGAATGTTCCTACCGTAACCCAAGMTTTGATGTTAATTCAGACATCATTTGGTTCTGAAAGTGACTGCCATGGTCAGTGACAATCTCTCTCRGGACGTYGAACYGTGCTATAATCTGTTTGAATAAGAAGAKAGTTSCARTCTCTCCATCATCTTTAAACGTTGGCATAGCTTCAACCCACTTAGTGAAGTAGTYGACAACTACGATGATGTAGYGGTGCCCCCTTGTTGATGGGGGRTTGCATGTAGTGTAATCAATCCCCCACTTAGTGAAGGGACCAACTGTGATGACTTGAAAYATAGGAGCTGGATGTGCCCTCATCTTCCGAGAGAAGATTTGGCACATATGGCACTTCTTGACCGACTCGATACAATATTTGATAAGTGTGGGCCAGAAGTAACCTGCTCATAAAATMTTTTGGGTTGTTGCCAACCCAGATAAATGACCGCCACAAGCTCCAGTATGAMAATCGTTGAGCACTATGATGGCCTCCTCATGAGTGAGACATTGAYGCAAGATGYTGYCTACACCTCTCTGATACAACGTATCATTGAGTATGAGATAATTCTTAGCCTGATGGCGTATCCACCGATGCTCTTCACAAGAAGCAGAGGTGGGGCACTTCAAAKTCTAGAKATAGATCAGAATATCTCCGTACCAGGGGTYTGAAGATTCAATCAAAAACATATCCCCCTGGATAGGCGATTCCTCAGGCACAACGTCACCTGACTCAACCGGAAGCTCCGAAATAAGTTCTGCGAAGACCAATGACTTTTTGGACTTTGATRAAAYRAAGTCTAAGTCAAATTCTTGGAGGATAACCATCCATCTACTAATTTTKCCACCTATAACTTGTCGTGTCAACATGKACTAGAATGGATTYACGACAACAACGAYGGTGGTCTTGCGAAACAGAACATAGTGACAAAACCRTTGAACRGCATGAACTGCTGCCAATGCAAGTTTTTAGAGATGGGAATAATTAAKTTCCRGTCCTACGAGGCCTCGGCTTAGGTAATAGATCACGTATTCTRAAAATGAATCATCTTCMTGAACTAAAACCATGCCTATGGTTGACTCTRYGACATCCAGATATAATAAGAAATCTTTGTTATAATTAGGTGGTCGTAGCAGAGGTGCGGTTGTGAGGGCGTGTTTTAATGCRTTGAAAGAGCGTTGGGCAGCTTCATTCCAGAAAAAGGGAACATCTTTCTTCAGTAAACGCATAAATCCCTTGGTGATTTCGGCATAGCTGGTGATGAAGCGTCGTAAGAAGTTTKCCTTGCCTTGAAGACTTTGAAGTTGTAAGATTGTGCGTGGGGGGGGCAACTGRATTATTGCCTCCACCTTAAGAGGATCGACCATGATCCCTGTTGTCGATACAATGAAACCTAACAAACGTCYTGACGTGACRCAAAAGTTGWACTTGTTTGGATTCAAGCGAATCCTGAAGTAGCGACARCGTTCGAAGATTAGTCTGAGGTGCGTAGGATGATCCTTTCGCTTRCGAGAGCGTGATGCTAAATCATCTAGATAAGCCTCGACTATATGTTTGAGGTCGTGAAAMRCAAAATACATGGCCCGCTAGAAAGTGGCTCCAGCATTTTTGAGGCCAAAAGGCATCTTACGATAGGCGAATGTACCCCACGRACAAATGAATGTCGTTTTGTGTTGATCTTCAGGTTTGATTTGGATTTGATTATATCCTGAAAAACCATCCATGAACGAAAASGMTTCACAACCGACACATTCATCAATGATCTGGTCAATGAATGGGGTTGGAAAATTATCTTTTGGACATGCCTTGTTCAAATCATGGAAATCGGTACATACCCAAATCGTGCCTTGTTTTTTATTGATCRGCACGGGATTTGACACCCATTGAGTCAAATAAATAGGATAAATGAAACCTGCCTTGAGMAATTTCTCAACCTCAAGCTTAATGGCTGTTGCTTTCTTAGGATTGACTGGACGAAGTTTTTGTCGAACAGGCTTGGCATCAGGATAYGTTGTGATTTCATGTTCAACTATKTTCRGATCGATACCTGGAATTTCCTCATAAGACCAGGCAAAAACGTCATGGAATTATTTGAAAAGATCTGTATAAATTTGAATCTCTTTGGGGGAGMAATCYACCCCRACGAAGACATTCTCCAYGACGCCAGGGTTTCGGGAGATGTTGATAGGTATGGTTTCARCGATAGTCACCATATTTCCCTCAACATAAATTTCCTGTGTAGCTAAGAGATTAATAGGACAAGGCTGATCTCCCGKCATGGTGATAGTGAACTCTCCTGCCTCGATTCGGCTTAACTCTGGGASGAAATATGATATGTGATGAAGATCTTCCCAATGTTTKTCCGGACTAGTCATCGCCTCRATTACTGCTTCGTCAGAAGGTAAGACTAAGTCTAACGAATCGATGGTAGAAAGAGAACCCTGAGCCCAAATAGGTTCTAGAAGCGGATCCAACTCTTGTGCCGGGGTTGGATCAGGGTTAGCTRAAGCTTGTTGGACTAAAGAGTATGCTACTTCAGCAGCTGACAAGGGCATGGACATGCCGGAGTGCCCTGTCTCATCCATCGTGGCTGATGGGGAAGGAAKAATCCACGGATCCACAAAGTAAGTCRTGTGGAACGATGAAACGTGAAAAATATCAGCCTTATGGTGATTAGATATAAACTTGACATCATCATGAGGAGGTGGGTAATCAAAGGTACCCATCAAGGATGGGCACAAACCAACCCCTACRTTAAYGACACCGRGTTGAGGATTATCAATCATGGGAACCATGGATGCCCCCAAAGCTGGGTCCGGTCTAGAGAAGGACAATTGATCGATGGTCACTATCYGACCCTCGTGTGGAAACAACAAGACTCAGAAAACTGTAGCAACCATAAMTTRCATAGCATAAGTCCAAATCCGTCCTAACAAGAGGTTATAGTCGAGGGGGGCATTGACTACCTCTACTTCGATGCACACAGTCTTCCCTCCTAACTGCACAAGGAAAGAAGGGACTATGCCATGTGTTCGGAAAGAACGACCGTCAAATTCAGTGAGGAGAGTAGGTGACAGAGACAAAGAGGTCTGGACAATGACCTTCCAACATGCTAACGACATAACGCATGTCAAGGCGCCCTCGTCGACCACCGTGCAGAAAATATTGCATGTAAAAGTTTTCGTGGGATGAGCCACTACTATCTGAAACGCTACGTGGTAAGATAGACGAGGTTTTAAGTCAGTTCTATCTGACATGATGGTACCCGGGTTACAAGTCTCAGTAGAGCCTAAAGCATTCAACAAGGCTTTTCTCTGAGCAGGGCATCTTTGGAGGACCTCCAAAGCAGACATCGCACAAGGGGTTTGTGATAAATCTTCCACCACAGAGTAATTCTGGGCAGCCCTACGTTTGGGTTGTGAGAAGCTTTCTTAAATGCACCCTTTGGAATGTGTGTCATCATTTCTCCCAACATCTTCTCAATCTGTAGAGGAAGAGATGGGAGTTCGGCTTCTTTTCCCTTCGGAGAAGTGCTTGGTTTACTATAGTCGTGCACTCTAGTTGTTATTAAAGCATCACCCCTAACCATATATACGTTCGCGGATGAGGAATTATTTGGAGGAGGGAAGGGTTCTTGGCTGCCCCCTTACGTACTTGTAGAGGCTTGAGTTAAATTTTCCCCATGCTGAAAGGGATTAGTCAACATGGCTTGTTGTTTCCATGTGACAAAATTTTGGGCCTCTACAAGTCAAGGACAAAGATGGGTCGGGTGGTCTTCCACGCATAAGCTGCACGGATACCTCACCTTCCATTTTTCTGTGGTGCCCTCGCCAACATTATCAGTGGGTTTTTTCTCCCCCTTACCCTTCTTTCATTGTTTTTTCTTCCCTTCAGGCTGTTGGGTGGCCTTTGGGTTAGTCGACTGCACGGAGTGTACTTCCGACATTTGGGTAGGAGGAGAAGCCAAAGCAGTAGTCTGGCTGGCTGTTGAGTGTTGTATATATAATTTTTTCAATTGTTTTGTCAATTGCTCAGCGGGCTTGGTTTGGGCTGAACCAATAATACCATCGGCATGTGGTCCAACTCTCTGTCTAGTTTTATCTAGTATCGATCGTGGTGCATCTGACAAGATGTTGTATAATAAACCATATTGAGAATAGATAAGCTCAAACTGTTGAGCCCTCATGATGGCATCTTCTTCGGAGAAAAACCTAGAAGTTGCGACGTCTTTGGATAATTGTGGGACTAGAGACTTAAGGAACCACTCAAGAAGGAATGCTGGTGGGACTGGTACTTTAATTAGAATCTTCCGACGTCTCCACTCTCAGATATGATCAGAGATATGGTCCACTGTTGTCTGTTCAAAATTGGCGAGCAACTATGTGCCAACGTCGTATCTCACAGGTAACTGGAAATGGTTAAGGAAGGCCATCACCAGTTCGCCAAAGGAAGAGTATCTTGAGCGATCGAGCTCGATGTACCATTTCGTGGCACTCCCGATAAGAGTGCATTGAAACAATCGCAGTTGTATGGAGTCATCTTTCAATGCACTAGATGAACACCAAAGATGGAAAGTAGTCACGTGATCACCTGGATCTTCGTTAGTCTTGGCCTCGAACTTTGGAATGTCCGAAGGCAACTTCTTTAGCATAGGAGGCCAATGTGGATCGTGACAAATAGGATCATTTAACAACCTTTTCAAATCTGGCAAGTGTAACGTTGTCAAAAATGGTAGTTTGGGTTGCTACTGATAGCCTGGGAAAAAGGGTCTTGGGTTTTAACTGGCACCAGGTTGCCAGGAAAAGTTTGGCTGCTGGCCCGGGTTCTGGTAGAAACCATGGCCCTGACCAACGTAAGGATTTTGCATCTGTGGAGACATCATTGGCAGATTCCCCATAAAGGACATAGGATGTTGGGCATTCATCGTGTTTGACGGACTTTGGGAAGGATTACCCCATGCCGATCCAGATGGGAGAGGCATAGTAGTCTGTCCAGGGTTCCATTGACTATGGAAGGAATTACCCCAGAACAACATTCCAGAGGAGCGAACATATCCTTGTCCTGAGTTCCAAGGTCCTGCTATGTGTGCCCTCGGTGCAGGGATAGTTCCCTGCGCCAAAGTAGACTTTCAAAAAATGGGAGTGCCCCTAGATGGGAAAGCGGTGGATGCAAAAGTGTTGTTACCAAACATCCCATTCCAAACAAACGATGATGAACCTATTGGCATATTTTGTGCAGGTGTTCCTTGACTCCCGACTCCAAATGAACTAGTGTGTGCAGGCTGCCCTGCGGACTGCTGATGCAGACCACCAAGCGAAGGGGACGAAGGAGAGATATGACCTCCAGCGTAAGGAAAAGCATTAAAAGGGATAGGAATGCCCCCAAGTTGTCCTTGTAGAGGATCATTAGATCTCCTTGCCCCCAGACCCAAAGTCTGTAAAGTGGAGTAAGTGAGTGTAGGACTTGTACCTGAACTAGGCATACCGTATGAAAATGGAGGGATGGTCGCACTAGGTGTGAAGGGAGTTGTGTCTATTACAATAGATGGGATCGCTCCACTGTGCGACGTAGTTGTGGCCGAGACCATGGTGGCTCGGACCGACGAAGGCAAGTTAGGATATGTTGCTCCTGTGGTAGCAACGGTGGTGGGAATGGAAGAATTCCCAGAGGAAGTAACAACGTTTGTTTCCATAGTTGTGTGAGGCACTGACAGGATTTCGTAAAATCAGATTGGTACAATAACTGGTGGCCAAGTATCAGTGGTTGGGGTTTCAACCGAACCAAGTTTGGCAATTGATTCCTCTGGGATTTTTTCGGGCACAATGGTTTGTAACCCGGTTGCTTCGAAAGACCCTTGTTGGTCTAGTTTCCGTCTTAATGGTGGCAGGGGTGGCTCCAGTATAACCGACGGCAGGCCCAAAAGATTTCGTGACCGACAGAGATCAGGATCCTCCACTGTGTGAGAAGATCCAAGACACACTAAGGTATTCTATACGTTCAAACAGTAACACATGCTAAAAAAGAAGCCCCTAAGAGATAAGTCAAGCAAACACTAAACTAGTTGGAAGAACAGTTACAACAACCAACACTAGAGCAACTTACCGGTGCAAGTGCAACTCGAACAGAGAAGCACCCTCCAGGTATACTCTGCAAAGCGTGGCCTGATGTCTGTCCTAGGTACCATGGTATACCCCCACATTCACCTGTGTATGTCCCTAAAAAGATTGGCAACTAGTTTGCCAGCTCACGAACAGTCACCAGGCGGGTACAGCCGAAAGTCGGGTAGACCACAATGAGCAGGGTATCAAGCCCAAAACCTGTCAAGGGTATCGAGAGAAAATGGTCCAGAAGACAACTGAAGACCTCGAATGGATTTGAGACCCATGAAGCCCCGTGGCAAATGCAAATGACGGAATCCCAAAACAAGCCCTCGATATGTGTTCTCCACAGTACGCTTGGTCCGGCTTTGGAGGGGTTATCTTCGTTACCTTTCCGCACATGACCTCATGTTTATCCCCTGTGTTAGAGGGGGGTCCCGGATAACTTCCACGAAACTGTACTTCTACACTCCCTATCACAGACTCTAATGTTTGGTTTTGAGTGGCCTTGAAGAGTTTCCTCTCCAACCTAATCCAAGGCCCTAGTCCTGAACTAGTGAATGAACCCTACAAACAAAAAAGTCTAATAAATTTTAAATTAGCGTTGATTTTATGGGTTTTCTTACATCACGGGGTATGAAGGTGAAACTGATGATGTGTAAAGACTCAAAGCAAAAACGAATGAAAAAAGCTGGAAAGAAAAGACTTTTACTAAATGCAAAAATCAACAACTTTTCACAAAGAAAGATTTCTTTTTCTTTTCAATTTTTCTAAGATTTTATGTAGCAAACATAAAGGGATTTCACTCGACTACAAACTACTTATGCTCTAAATGCACTGCAAAAACTTATAAACAAAAAGACTTCTCCCTAAATATTGATGCAGAAACACAATCTTCAAACAAAGAAGAAAATGAAAAGATTTTATTTTTTATTTTTTTTATTTTTTTATTTAAGTGCTAATCAAGCAACAAAGGGAAAATACTGACAAGCACAAAACCAAAAAAGACAAATTCTGTCTTAAAGCACAGATTGCAAAGAATCAAAGTGAAGGCACACAATGGAAATCGAGAAAACAAAGACTCTTACGCTTGTCTAAAAACCATAAAAAAAAAAAATTATTTTTATGTTTTCTGTCAACTATCAACCAAGAAAAGCAGGCTAAGGGTAAGAGGACCTAACCTACTGACTGTTCAACCCTAGAATCAAACACCTAAGGGCAATACTTCTCATCAAATGAGGGGATGACTGCCCCACCTTGACCAAAAAGTAGCCTGTCAAGCACGCTTCTATCACTAAAACAAAACGCGTGTGAACGCGTGCTGAGATGAAACAGAATGTGTGTACACGTGGGCTGACTTTGTACAGGCTGTGTGTATGTATAAACTCTAATAAAAATATAAACACAGGCAGTACAGACCAGGAAGAGGCCTATGGTATTGATAACCAGGGTCTCTTGAAGGCTTGGATGCTTCTTCTAACAGAAAAGAAAAATAATTGCAAGGAATACAAAACACAAAAAGACAAACTCAGATAGGACTGTGAACCAGCAAGACTCAGACAGGATCCAGAAAACCCCCTGAGAATGTATAATTCTGATAGGGAAGAGTAGGGATGCCTCTCAAGTTCTCTGAACTCCTACACGCTACTGAAACCTCTACAGCTAGCGTTCACACGCGGGCTGTAAGAGGTTAGGGCGCGGGTACACACGTGCAGGCCTTCTGCAGGCCATGTGTACCTCTGTGTGTCCCGATAATTACCATCAAGCAACAATCAAGGAAAAACTGGTATAAAGAACCAAGCTCCCTGCTAGCTCAGACGTAACAGAAAATAGACAGACAAAGAAAGATAGAAAATCTAATCTCTTAAACTACCCAAAAACTCAACTAAATCCGGAAATCCCCAGTATGGTCGCAAACTCTATTGTTGGGAAAATACCCTACGGACTAGCAAACTAGGGTCAGATTTGCATGCAGATTTTGACCGTAAAGAAATTACTTTTTAAACTACCACCCAAAACTTAAACCCCTCTTTCACAATACATACATGGAAAGGAACTACCAACCTTGTTACTGATGTTTGGTGTAGATCCTCCGTGGCACTTTTGTCCGTTTGCTGGTGCTTCTCCTTCCAATGATAACCTACAATCAAAACAAACAACGATGCATGCACGCTACTTTTCTACTTGAGGGTTAGAAATTAAGCACAAATTAAACAAATCATAGATAACTCATGCATTAGGATGGGAAAATTATTCTTTTATTATTTTCAAAATGAATCAACTTACAATCAAAGTCGAGACTGACCACCGCTCCTTGATCCTAATCCTGGGCTCCTCCTCTTTTGTCCTCCAACTGCTTTACGTTAATTCTCCTTTGGCTCGAGGAAAGGTTAAAGGGTTGGGACAATGGATTTGGCAAATGGGCAGAGTTTCTTTTCTATAATTTTTCCTTTTTCAAATGGTACCCCTACCCCTTCTTTTATAGGCTAGAAGGAGCTAGGGTTTTGGACGAACCCTCGGCCATGCATGACCGAGAGTTTCAGTTAACTGACCCATAGATTTTTGTCCCATCGACAACTTTCCTATTTTTGTGTTTTGTTAGGTACACGTGGGCTGTAGTGGTCCTGCCAGCATGCACACGCATGCAACAATGCGTTAGGGCACGTGGGCCTTGACCCAAGAGGATTTTCAAAGAGGTTGTTCAGCAGATGTTTTGGCAATGAAGGGATATGAGTTGGCATGATGACATGTAAGAATGTATGGTGCAATTTAGGGTTATAACACTCCAAAACTATTTAGCCTTATGTCCTAGGTTTCAGGGTCTAATATTTTTTGGCGAGAATTTCCTTCTTGTTCAGTCTGGGGGGTGCCTACACACTTGTGCGAATTTGGGGGATGGCTAAATCATCATATTGAATTATATTGGTACTTATAAAGTTGATGGGTTTTTTTTTGTGAATAAAAGGATCTATATACTATCAATAATTCCTATCATTACAATGTCTATAGTCTGCCACTTGTCCTGCCACAACTAGGAAACCAAGACAGGTGGCCTTAAAAAAAAACGTTGTAATTGTTTGAACAAAATAGTAAAAATGACTGACTACCAAAACTTTTCACCATGACCGACTAACCAGTAACCATGACCGACTAACATACACCATGAGGCATGGAGTCTGCCAATATTTACATATGTAACAAAACCAGAAGGAGAACATAAACCTGGAGAAGCTAATCCATATGTGAGCTCAAACTGCCATGAATGTTATAAGCTGGGATGAACTTTTGGCCACAAGTCGGGCACCGCTTTCTTGTTGGAGCTTCAATCATGGCTTCGAACAAGAGGTCCATTCGTTGGCCAAGAATTCATTGAATGTGCGTCTAGTCATCAATATTATGTTTCATTTCAAAAATGAGCTGAAGATGTTCATCCGGGAGTCAACGAAGGGAGAGATGAGGCGACTCCTCCTCCGAATCAAAATCCATTTCCAAATATACATCCATAGCCTTCGGTTGGTTTTCCACATGCCAGGTAGGAGGAATTTCTTCCTCCACAATACATACACCAGTGCCAAAACCGTGAACCTGTGTGTGGAATCTGAGAGGGGCGATTTCAGGATGGAAACTCAGAAGAGGAGTATGTTCCTCAAGAGGGAGAATTTCCTCTTTGATAGGAAAACTACCAAAGTCCATTGTAGGATTGGAGAGGGGTGGCAAGGGTTGATGAGGCAGTTCTAGCCAATTTTTTCTTGGGTCGAGAGTGCTTGTGGTGATTAGAGCGAGCTAAGAGGGGTCGATCCTGTTGCATCTAGAAAGTGTGTTGTAATACATCGGTTCCCTTCTAGATTTTCCCCTCTCCCTTAACATGGCATAGGAATTATGGGTGGGTCTGTGCAGGAAGATCAACGGAGTAGTAGTGGTGGGTGGCTAGAGGTGCAAGAGAAATAAAGAGCCAAGGAGAAAAATATTTTGCATCAGTGGTAGAGTGGGAGAGCACTCAGGGGTACTAGCCTTCATAGTGCCTTGCGAATTGACATGGATGGTCACCATGAAAGAAGAGGTGAAAACTTTGCTAGATTTGTTACCTAGCTTTGTATGCCCAACCTGGTTCATGCAAGGGGCCATTAAACCTGCAAGGATATCCCAGTGCACTACCATAACTCATGGCTTAGTGTGGGTCATTCAAACAAAATGGGAGGGAGGCTGGCGGCTGAGGTTAGTAACACCCATCACTGCCAGTTTCCACTTGTCATCTGCCGAGGGCCATCTGTAACCCCATTCAAGAACTTCTAAATTTGATTTTGATAGAACATTTATTTATTTATTTTGAGATCCATTTTTTACCTCAAAATTTCTTTAATGTTGTTTATGTGGGCACTAATTTTCTGTTTGATGTGATCATTACCAAAAAAACTAAATATACCCTTTTGAAGAAAACAATACAAGGAAGTGTACTATGGATTTTTCTATTATTTTGGTGTTGTGATTTTTACAATATTGATTTTTCATTGCAGACAATTTTAAGAACGATGAAATTCCTAATAAATACATTTTAGAACAAAATTATTAAAAAATAGAATTTCTTAACAAAAATTGGCAATTCTCATAACATTACAAACTAGATTCGAGCATGAATTCATTGGTAGTAGGTTTTGTTGGGGTCCTATAATCATAGGTGATTTGTTTCTTCAACTATCTATTTGGCATTGCTCTCATGATGAAGACATCTGCTTTGTTGGCTCAGTTTATTTCACTTCTCTCTCCATCCATTTCACTCTATCCTTCATCACCCTATTGCACCCTTTCATTCCCTCACCCTCCATTCTTCACCCCCTATTAATTTCATCCCTACATGAAATGATGTTAGGTAACTAGGGTTAAATTTACAAAAAGAACTAGTTTAATAAATCATTAGATAACATATGATAATTAATTAGGTTAAATTAATAAGTGTTAATAATTAGTAATTAGGTTAGTAATTGGGTTAGGCTAATAATTAATTTTAAATAAATAATTGATAAACAAAAACATTATAAAATTTTTAATAATTAAAAAAATTTCAAAAAAAAATTATAATAACGTAATAAAATTTATAAAATAGAAAACAATTTAAAAATATAAAACATATAAAAATACATATACGAAATAAAAACTATATAAAACATAAAAAATATAAAATATAACAAAAATACAAATACAAATAAAAACAAAAATAAATAAAACACATAAAAGATAAAACAGGTAAAACTAAAAATAAAAACTAAAATAAAAAACAAAAGCGAATAAAACAAATAAAATTCACTTTATGCACATATCCCAAAAAACAATTTAATCTGCTTTTGTAAATTTCTCCAAACCCCTCATGACCATCCTAACTTTAATGAGGGGGGGTTCGAGAAAGTGGTTTTCACCTGGAGACTTGTCATCACCAGGTGCTATCGGACCTTCCACTCTAATACCACTTACCACCCTAGGGGGGGTCCGGGCTACCACCATCCCCTCCAAAAACCACCTTCCCCAAAAATCAAAAAACCATTTTTTGCACAATTTTACCACCTGTCTTCCGAGAGCTTTTCCGAACAAATCATAAGGAATTTTGAGAAACGGAGAGAGGTTTTTCTCCGTAATAGGATGGAGAAAAATAATCTCTCTCTATTTTTTCACAGGTATCAGGAATTGGAAGGATATAATCCATCGTTGAACACTATTTTTCAGGTTTCCAATTTTCCTGATCTTGTCATGTTTTTGCGGTGGCTATTTTGGAGAGATGGAGTTGAATTTGGAAAAACTGAAAGAGGTTTTTTCTCAGGACAAACTCATATATAGTAACTTATTTCAGTTGTCACACAGATCTCATATTTTTGGAGATACAAGTTTCTGAGTTGACCCCTATTTTCAGCAGTTTGGCCCATCTTTCATGACAGACAATTCAAAATTTTCAGGGTTTTGTTTCTATTTTTGGCCAGGTTGTTGATTTCGACCTCCTGAGCCTGGGGGAGAGTATGTTCTATATATTTTGATAATTCAAATGTAAAATTTTTGATCAGTTGGGACCATTATTGAAGAATGGAATTAATTTTGTAAAACAACTCACAAAGCCTCCATGGATGATTTCCAGTAATACAATGTGACCATTTCAGGATTCTTGTGATAAATTTCATTGGTGAAGGTTTTATTTCTTTGCAAACTTTTTCTTTCTATTATCACCATTACTTCTTATGTTCTAAATTGTTTTGGGAAGGTTAAGAGCATAATTTTTCTTAATCTACACTTTGTCTCTGGCTTGGAATAATTTATGTGTTCTCCACTGAAGATTGAATTCAGAATTCTTGATTGCTCTATTTTTTATTGGACTCCTAGACCTATTTCATCTCCTCGATGCTTTAAATTTTGAGGATCCAGTGAATTTGACTACCTTTCCTTGCAATATTAGCTTGTTGTGACCTAGTTTTGATCCATTCTAGATTGTGACTCCATTGCCCAATGGCCTTCCCTTCATGTTCTAGCCAACCAATTTAAAAACCAAACCATGTACACTTATAAATAGCCTAACATCTAATCCAAAAAAAGCTAAATCATACAGAGAGATCCCTCTCTAATTCTAGGAGGGCTAGATCCTATAATCCAAAGTGGTTTTGATGTTACCTATGTGATTGCCTCCACAGCCTAGGGCAAATTACAGAGTGATAACATAGTGGCGACTATACTAGGGAAACTTCCTTAGAAAGCATATCAAGTTCCAGATCTGATTAATGATGGTGGACAGTGACCAGACACAAGAAGGTTGAATCATCCACCTGAAGACTCCTAATAAAATCCAGATCGGTTCAAATTCAAAGACTCCACTGGAGGAAGAACCTAAAACATGACCAGACGATCTGAAAAGATCAGGTAGTTAAGATGGAAGTTTATCTAAGATATGATAGGTTTTATTTTTAATTATTTCTTCCCTTCTCATGATCCTGATCCAGATCATACTACCAAAATTTATGAAGAGCATGTTCAACCTAATGAGCCTCAAGAGGTTAATCCTAGTGTTACAATCCCTATACATACTCCTACACCTATTAAAATCTGAGATATATAAAATCCTCTTGTATTACCTCCAATACTCCATGATTTCCTTGCCAATTACTTCCAATATCTTCCCAGATTTGATGGAGAATATGGCTACATCACTGCTGAAAAACACATTCAAGGTTTTGAAAATTATCTTGACCCTTTTGAGGTGGAAAAAAGTGATGTTAGTATTAGGATTTTTGCTATATCTTTGCAAAGTAGAGCTAAGAAATGGTATAAAGATCTGCCAGCTACAAGCATCAGTGATCTCAATCAGTTTGTGAAATTTTTCTTGGATCAATGGATGATCAAGAGGAATCCCCTCCTCATTTTGGAAGAATATAATCACTTGAAAAGACATCCAAGAGAAACAGTGCAACAATTTTCAGCCAAATTCAATCAAGTTTACAATTCCATGCCTGCTGATATAAGACTACCTCTTGGTTTAGCTCTCTTACACTACTCAGATTCCTTTTATCTAGAGATGACATTTCAGTTGAGGGAAAGAAACACCAAAACACTCAAAGAAATGCAAGATAGTGCAATAAGTGTGGAAGCCCATTTGTTGATCAAAAGGTCAAAGTTGGAGGCAGAAGATAGAAGAAACAAAGAAAAGGAGCATATGACATCCTCAGAGGTGAAGCTACACATTCTGGCAAGCACCATGGAAGAAATGTTGCACATGATTAGTATAAGAGAAAAACTTGATGTTCAAAGACATCATGTTCCATTGATTACAGAGAAAGAAAGGGCCATTGTTCCCAAACACTTTGCATCTCAACCTTGGTATCATGGATTGGAAAATGATTATTTCATGTATTCAATTCACAATCTAGTCAAAGATGAGACTCAAA
>ML785759.1:230041-245800 GCA_009831015.1 Picea engelmannii | reverse complement strand
CGACATTCACTTTAATGACAATTTTATAGAGAACATGGATGCAACTAAAGTTGAAGTAATGGGATTGGTAATTCATGATAGAATCGTATGAAATAATGTAAATGTGATGGGCATAACTCATTTTGAAGGTAAATTTGTCATAGCACAAGCTCAAATGTTATGTAGATTCTTAAAACACAAATCTCTAAAAGATGATGTTTGATTATTGGGCATTAAAAAAAACACCCCACTTATGTTAGGTAAAAGTGTGTTTCTTTAGTATGCATTTGTAGTTAGGTAATCCAATGGTCACGATATGTTCTCGACATAAAGTGATCCAACAACTCATATTCTCCTCAATCTTAACGGATATATTGATCCATGACTTAAACACCCGATCAGTCAATGATCTCTATTTAAAGAGCATGGAGGATCATTTTCCAATGATCAATTGTGAAAACTTCTCTTGTAAATATCTATGTAATATTTTTATTTTGCATTAATAAATTACTCCAAGTGTCCATGTTGGCTGGGGCCATGGAGCGACACATGCACTTCATCAGAAAGCTCATTTGTGATCAATTTATTGAAGTTCTATTATACCCTACCAAAGATCAAGTTGTAGACATTTTCACAAAGTCTCTTATAGAAGCAAAGTTTTCCAAACTTCGATCTATGTTAAGAGTTCTTAAGTTGTCATAAAGGGGGGATAACCTCTAATTCCTCCTTCCTTATCCTATTGTGTTGCCTTTGTAAATCCTTGGATCATATCCTAGGTTATTCTTAAAGGGGGATGTTAGGATATTTAGACCCTTAGGAGTTAGTTAAGATAAATTTGGTCTAATATGTCTTTAGATAAAAATGTTTTTCCTAGTGTGTTTCTTTAGTATGCATTAGTATACATTTGTAGTTAGGTAATCTGATGGTCACCATATGTTCCCAACATAGAGTGATCTAGAGACTCATATTCTCCTCGATCTTAACGACTACAATGATATGTAGATTAACACCTAATTGGTCCATGATCTCTATTTAAATATCATGGAGGGTCATTTGTTAATGATCAATTGTAAGAAACCCTCAAGTAAATCTCTCTGTGATATTTTTCTTTTGCATTAAAAAGTTGCTCCAAGTTACCACATTGGTTGGGGTCGTGGATGTTTCCCCATAGGTATTTTACCACGTAAAAAAATCCATGTTTTGATCTTTGATATGGTTGTATGATTGGTTACTAAAGGTGTTCGTCCCTTGTTGGGATATCTATGTTATCGAACACAAACTATGACATGATATCTATTATTTTTCTCTTAGTGGAACCCAACTGTTGTCATTACTTGTTATTTATGGGTGTAAGCTAATCTCATATTTTGTGGGTGTAATCTAATATTGTTGAAAAAATATATTTTCTTATCATAAATCTAACAAGAATTCAATAGAAAATTTGCATATGATCACAATTTTATTATAGTTCAAGTTTTATGTATAGTGAAACAATACTCTACACCGAAATTTTGTCCAAATCTAAATTAACCTAAATCCAATAGCTCAAAACTACAAATCAATCCAAAATATAACTTCTTATATTAACAAAACTCATTCAATCTAGATCAAAGTGCCAAAAACTTTTATTATGAAAATCCTACAAATAAAAAGAAATTAGCTACATGATTAAGCAACTCCTTATCTGTGAAATGGCAAATCAATCCATTCATTTAGAACCAAACGTACATTGTTTTTCCCATAATAATAGCTTATAATTTCTTGGAGATGAGATTTTTACATCCCAATATCGGGGAGATGTGTAATTCCTTCAATGCTCAACATGAAGTTGGCAAGTGGCATTTAAAAAAATTATTAATAACAAAAAAATAAATGGATGTGAGCCATAAATAAAACATTTTAATGTCCACCTTAAGTAAAATATTTGTATATCAACTTTCTAATATATATATCAAATTTATAATACAACTTGAATGGGCCTAATGGTTAAGATTGGCTTTACTCCTAAGAGGTCACAGGTTCAAATCCAGATCAAATCTTTTCATATGGAAAAAAAAAATATTGACACATTAAATTTTTTGATACAATGAATCTACTCATCAATAATAATAATAATAATAATTTTATGTTAGATTTACATTTATTAACTTATCCGGAATAAATAGATAAAATCTCTCCAAATGAAAAATTAAAAAACTAAAAAATTTTGAAAAATATTTTCACATCAAATTTTTGTTCGATGAATCTACACTATAATTTTATTACATACACTGCCAAACCTACTTAAAAACAAGTGTTGCATAGCAACGTAGTCCCTGCCATGTTGGAATGGGAATAAATGCATTGCTATGGTGGGACCGAGGGAGAAATAGAAGCCCAAAGCAGCAGAGACACGTGGGAAGCAACTTGAAGTACAGGTGGTATCCATGCAGAAGATTACTCGTGCCAATGTGTCACATGCCAACCATAAGACATCGGGCTGGTAGATGACCCCCGAAGAACCTCCCAAATTAGTTAATCATAATAATATATTAACATGAGGTTAATATGCAAACGAGGATGTCAATCCTACTGTGTTTTTTATATATGTGATACTCATGTTTAAGTTTTTTCTTGGGGCGTGTATAGTTCAAAAATGGGACTTAGAAAATTTCCGTCGTAATGACTTGAAACAATAAAAAATGATAGTAGTAGTTTTTTTTGTTTTTTTTTTTTCCCGGGAAAAAAGGACCAGGAATCACACACATTAAACATTCAAATATAATAAACACAATTTCCTTACATCCAGCATAGTTTAAGAAAAACAAATAGCTTTCTAAAAGAATCCCACAAGGCACCGTCGAAATCGTCCCCAAATTAGTTTTCTTTGAAATTTATCAAAAATTAATAATGTTTGTTACATATTTTTGGAATTTGTTACATATTTCTATAAATTTAAATGTGTTTTTCATATAGACTGGGATTTGGGCTCCCGTGTAACATAAAATAAAAAAGTACAAGAAATAGGATTGTAGAAAGAAGAAGTGTGCGACGGTAGAGAGGAAGACTTGAAAAGAAGAAAATGGAAGTTATGAGTCTTTGGTTAGATATTTCTATTTAAAGAGATAGAATAACTAGATTGATAAAGAAAGCAAGATGTGATCAGTATAAAGATGTGATCAATATAGACGTACTATGAAGATGATGCATTTTTGTTGCTCTCGTCAACGACCACTGGAATCGTGCCAACCGGTTGTTTTCCTTCGTCAGTGAGCTTGTCCATTATCCTTTGGAGCCATTCTTCAATGTAGCTTCTCATGGGGGGCACGTTGATTCCATCTCGGATTTCTATGCTGAAAAGCTCGTTTTCTAATTTCCATAGATCGATAGAAATACTATGCAGAGTCTATTCAATTTCTTCATTGTGTGTCGAATAGTCCACTAGCCAGTTCTTGACATCAACTTGACCATATTCAAGGATGTCGTAAAAATTTTCTAAAGACAACACCTTTAAAATATCAACCTTTTCATTGAATGATTGTTTGGTTAAGGAAAAGGATTTGAGGATTAATTTTTCATCTTGAACCTTGTTGGTACTTCCGGCTAAGTCTATTTGGTTCAGGTTTCTGAATAATTCTTATTTCTCTGATATGGCTTCTTCACGTGATTTGACAATGAGGTGTAGGTTCTTAACTTTCTCTTCCGAGCATGCTTTTAATTGTTTGATTTGGTTTGGGGAGGGGAGATCCTCTTGTATTCTTTTCAGATCTAAGATGTTGATGACATGGTTGCCAAAAGGGATCATTGTCTGTAGATAGAAGCGTTCTTCATTTTTTAAATTTGCCTGCAAATTTTCATGCAAATCATTTTCCCTTGTTCGAAAGGAAGCTATATTTTGTGATGTTTCCCAGGCTTCAGTAATTAGCTCCATTATTTTCTTGATATTCTTCTCTACATAGCCTCTACATGATGTGAGGAGGTTGGAGGATCCTTTTAACTTGGCTGCAGGGGTGGCAAGCATGGTTTTTTCTAAAGGATTGGAAAACAATGGGGTAGGAATCAAAGCCTCCTCCAATTCCTTGAGTCGGTTGTTCAGTCTAGCATTCTCCGCTTCAAGAGCATCTGTAGTTGCACGGTGAAATTAGGATATTTGGGATGTCTTATTTTTCCTAAGGTTAATATCTGAATGAGATTTCCCTTTCTTATTTGTTACATATCTCTTTTCAATAATTAAATTTTTAGATTCGATGTCAAAAACAATGCTCTCGAATACGAAGGATTCATCTTCATCAAAAATGTCAGTCTCAGTTATTTCCATTGTCGAACTATGGCGCATCGCATCCGCGGCTGGATCAACTTTGTAGAACACATCATCCACAACAATTTCAAGTTGCATGTTCTCACTTTCAGTGGTAGGCTCTTCCGCCTACCCTATAATGTTTTTTCTCTTCTTCGTCATGAGAAGCTTGTGAGAACTATCAATTTTTCTGTGAGGAGGGTTTCTATCTCCTCCTCCGTTTGAACATTTATGGGTTGATTTCTTCCTGGGGTGGGTCATTGAATTGATGCTCTGTGATGTCATTCTCTTGGGAGTGTTGGTTGGGGACTGGACACTCTTCTCATCGGAGCCTATTCCCTCTTGTCTGTACAATTCAATTTCAATTTTCAATGTCTCTACGTCGCCATCATCAGGAGCATAAGTGTTTTCATCAATGTCTTTGTCTTCGGTCAGGCATGTATGTATAAAAGAGCTGCTAAAGCCAACTATTAGTAAATGTTCTCAAAAAATCCCATTAGGGTCGAACCCTCTTATCCTTTCAATATATTTTAGGTTCAAGTTCTTGAAATGGCCTGTGAATTTGTCAATCTTGTTGACGTTTATGAACACGAAGTCCCCGACTTTCCATGGCAGAGGAATGAATTGTTTTTTTCTCTTTCCATGGAAAAAATGCAACCAGTAGTTGTATTTCCTTGCTATTTCTGTAACAAACATCTTGTTTGTGATGTGACATAGAAGGAAACCATGATTTTCCTTGGAGCCAAAGATCATTATTACACTGTAATTTTCCTTTTGTTCAAGTGTCCCCTTCCTATACAAAAACTTAGTTTTATGGACAGACATCTGGGGAGCATCCTTTCCTAACAATAAATCTTTTCAAATCGAGACAAATTCATTAAAAACCTCATAAAAATCAATGGGAGTCTTTGTTCCTCCATAAGGCCTAGAACCAGAATGTTACTGGGTCGAATTCATAGTTTATCTTCTTGGACAAAGAGAGTTTTGGAAATGGACAATAATGTGCTATCGTGAAAATCAATTAGGATGACATATACAATTTATTATCTTCTTTGAATCGTTACAATTGGGAACAAATTTCAATGGAAATTATCTTCCCTTGGTCAAAAATGGATTGTTCCTTTACTGCGAAATACAAAATATAAAGAACTATGCGGGAAATGCTTGTCGTGGATTCCTGTCTCGTTATTCTTGTAAGCAACCAAGCGATTTCCTGGAATGGATTTCTAAAGGAACTGACTTGCAATTTTTTGATATCTTAACGAACAGTTGTCGTGTCTTCGAGGAACTTGAGTAAGAGGTCAAACACATTATCATTTTTTTCTAGGAAATGATTGCAGTCTTGTCCTTTGAAGGTCAATGTTGGCTCCGAAAATCTTAACATCTTGCAAAAGACCTGAGGTGACAAAGAAATAGGAGAATGGTCACATAGTGGAATAATTATTTGTCTTGAAATATATTTTCCGGCACACCAAGAGACCACCTCCTTACAGTTAAAGACCTCAGGGACGCAACCTGCATGAGTGATTCCAGAGGTCCAAATCACTTTGTTCTGGGCGGAATGAGATGAATAGTAAGAGTATGCCCTGGACCACTAGAATTTATGGTCCTCATGTCCGAAGATATTCATTGTATCTCCACAGAACTGTTGTCGAGTTTCTACCATAAGTTTACAAGAACATTCATTTTCTCCAGATGATGTTTGAAATGAAGAGTTGGAAGGGATAATATAACCCTCCACAAATATTGGTCCAATGTGTGTGAATGGGAGATCTCCTCGAGCCTTTCGTTCATTAATGACAATCTCAATGATTGTTGTATGATGTGTTGTTAGCATTAAAGACTAGTAGTTTCATACCTAGAAGTGCGAAGATGGTGGATATGACGAAGAGAAATTAAGGATTGGAAATTTAGTGAACGCGCCAATGCAATGACCCACGAAATACATTCCATGTTGTTTGAGATGAATAATCATAAAGGATAATATAACTTTCCCCGGATCTTGGTTTAATGTGTATTAATGGGAGATCTCCTTGAGTGTTTCTCTCATTAATGGAAATGTTGATGGTTCCTGCATGATGAGTTGTTAGCATCAAAGGTTACTAATTTCATATTTAGAAATAAGTACAAAGGTCGCAGGGAAGTGAAAGAGAAATTAAGGAGTGGCTAATTATCGAAATCGGTCGGGTGGGATTTAAAATAGGGCTACAAGGTACAACCATTAGAGGTGAAGGCTCGAAGATCAAATTGTATGTCTCAGAAATTTTTGAGTGAAAAATGCATAACATGGAAGAGGGCATGATGGGATAGTCCATAGGTCAATTTGTATATCATGAAATTTTGGGTGTTGTTTGCAGGCCACAGAACAATGGAAGCTCAATCGTGAGCCCTCCTGTCTAGGAACTCACAATCGAAAAAGTGGCTTAAGTATGGAATAGGGAAACGATAGGCCAAACTCATTTTCGCTAATATATTGAAATTTTTAATAGATATCTCATTACCTGGAAAGATATTTTCTGCATGTTTATGGGCAAGTTCTGTAGCGATAGTCAATGTGACTATCTCGTCGAGCCTTTTTATTTTTAATGACGGTATGTACAGTTGTTGCATGATGAATTGTTAGCATTAAACCTTGGTCGTTGCATACTTTGAAAGAAGTGTGAAGGTGGCAAGCATCGTAAACAATGACTAAGAATTGGAGATTTTGTGAACCCGCCAACCCGAGGATCTGCGAAAGAGATTCCATGAAATGGGAAAGTATGGAAAGCGGTCGGACGGGCTTCAAACTAGGGTGAAAATGGTTTCCCAGAAGACGTGACTTCCCAAGAGTCAAATTGTATGTCTCATAACTTTTGAGTGCAAAATGTGTACCACGGAAGAGGGGATGATGTGGGAGTCTAGCGGTCAATTTGTAAATGGTAGAAGTGTGGGAGATCTCCTCGAGCCTTTCACTCATTGATGACATGTTTAATGTTATTGCATGATGAAGTGTTAGCATTAAAGCTTACTAATTGCATATCCAGAAATAAGTACGAAGGTGGTGGTGACAGGGAACAACAATTAACGAATGGATAATTATTGAAAGCGGTCGGTCGGGCTTCAAAGTAAGGCTACAAGATACAACCAGCAGAGGTGAGGGCTCAAGGGTCAAATTGTATCTCTCAGAAGTGTTGACCATAGAATGCATAACACGAAAGATGGAATGATGGTGCATTCCTGCGTAAAAATTGTATATCGTGGAACTCCGGGTGTTGTTTGCTAGTCGCGAAATATTGGAAACACAATATTGAGCCCGCCAGTCCAAGAACCCGTAATCAAAAAAGTTTCTAAGTATGGAATAGGGAAACGATAGGCCGAACTTGATACACAATGTTTGCAGAATGTGAAACCATGGAAATGTACCACGTCATGAGCATACAACCAACTTGTGGCTAAGTATTGAAAGGAATGATGGACAATCGGGCTCATGACGAGGCATTCCAATGGACAAATTGTATATCATGGAACTCTAGGTATTGTTTGGAAGTTGCAGAAGATTCAAAACACAATTTTGAGCCCATCAGTTGGAGAACCTGCAATCGAAAAAGTTTCTAAGTATGGAATAGGGAAACGAAATCCCGGACTTGTTTTTGCTAATATATTGAAATTTGTAATAGATTTCCCATTACATGGAAAGAGCATTTCTACATGTTTCTAGACAAGTTGTGTAGGGATAGTAAGTGTGACTGTCTCTTCGAGGATTTTTCTTATTAATGATGATATTTATGGTTGTTTCATGATGAAATATTAACATTAAACCTTTTTTGTTGCATATTTGGAAAGAAGTACAAAGGTGGCTGGCACAAGAAACAGTGACTAGGAATTGGAGATTTCATGAACCTACCAACCCAAGGATCCAAAATAGGGTGAGAAGGTTTCCCCAGAAGACATGAGGCCCCGATGGTCAAATTTTATCACTCGGAACATTTGAATGCATAATGTGTAACATGAAAGAGGGGACGATGTGGGAGTCTAGAAGTCAATTTGTATATTGCGGAGGTCTGGGTGCTATTTGTAGGTCACAGAACAATGGAAGTTAATCCAGAGGCTGAAATAATTAATGTGCATTGGGAAGGGCGTGAATTTGGCAAGGATGGAAGGGAGCCATAAATGGTTTGAAACTTTTTATGAACCTAGGTAAAGTGAATCTTGTGAGTTGGAGGAGCCTGGGGTGGAATTGTAGACCATAGAAGTTTTGGGTGCAAGATGTATATCACGAAATAGGTGGAAAATTTTGGCTAAGTATAGAAAGGAACAATGGTCATTCTGAGTACTGTAAATGGCGGTTTAATGTGTGTTAATGGGATATTCCCTTGAGGTGTTTTTCTTGTTAATGCCAATTGTTTTGTACTGGTGTGTTCAATTGTCACTAGTAAAACCATAATTAATGTGCTTTGGGAAGGGCACGAAGGTAGTGGGGATGGAAGGCAACGATAGATGCTTTGAATATTTTGTGAACCTGGGTTTATCTGAAAATAGTGGGTTGACTTGTTATGCTATGCAAGCACCCTCTATTTCATTAAAATAAAACTTTACAGGACCTTGCTCCATGTGTTAAAATATGCAAGATAAATTATGTTCCAAGTTTATGCATCTTCTTTTAAATGTTCATGTGTGAGGAGATGTTCTTTTAAATGGTTAAATATGTACTTTAAATAAATACACAACAACATAACTTGCAGCAAATAAACCATCAAACTCACAACAATATCAAGATGATAAAGGAGTTCACCCCTCTCTGGGCTACATCTCCTTGAGCCTCCATCAATGGACTTGGCTCTCTGGGATTAATTTGTCAAAAATTACTTTACAAGATGCTGCTCAACTCCAATGGAAATTATGGCTGTACCATTGGGATCAAAATACATAAAAACCCCAAAAATAACTAATAAAACTCTAAAACCGGATCATGTCTCATCCGGCCATGACCTCTTCTACATGTGGCCTTAAGCTTCCTTGAGCTTCTCTGTGGAAAAAACACCTGTAAAAGTCCTCAAATGGATCTGGAACCTATCCCAAAGTGTTCAAAGCATAATAGTTAGCCAAAAATGATTATTCGATCATAGAAAACAAACATAGGCTCATATGAGCATGACCTCAAACAATGAGGGCTTCAAGCTCCCTGGAGCTCTCTGAAACTTCAATGGTTAAAAAACCCAGAAAAATAAGTCTTCAAAATCTTGTGAAAATAGTGCCAATCGATTCAGAACGTCCAAAAACCCCTACCTAGGCTTTTACAGCACCTCATTTGGCCAAAAAATGAAGAAGATAGGCCTCCTGCCATTCTCTTCCTTCAAGCTTGTTGTCTCTGGTTCACCAAAACGCACCTCTGGGCATTCAACCAAGAACACACTAAAAAACTCTGCTAAAACCTAGCACACGTGCATAACCACAAAACCGTTCAAACTATAGGATGGTTAGGGCGTGCCCAGCCCCTAACCACCAAGGTCGTGGTCATGTGGGTAAGCACCTGAAACCATGGGATAACCGTTGTTAAAAACCAAATTTACCCCTGTACACCAAGGTTAAGGTCATATGGGTCAATACATAAGACCAAGGGTTGGACTCCATTTAAAATATCAAACTCCTGCACATATGGTATAACCACCGGTCACATATAACATCGTAACCGCGAGTTTATAAACCATTGGAAACTCGCACGAGAGTGTAGTCATATGGATTGGTATGTGACCGCGGGCTGGGGCTAGGCCCCAACCCGGACCCCTGCACCAACCTTTAATCAAATCAAATTCAAATATTTTCTAAACCATATATGTTATAAGAACCAATGCATGGCGCACCAGTTGGGCGGCCTTTGCCAAAACTTTGCACAGTGGGAGGAGGTCTAGGGTTCGAGTCTGGTGGACTCCATAACATTTTGAACAAACAACCATTGCCATGGTGCCACATGGCAGCCCACGACTGGGCCACGTGGAACCACTCCATTTGCCCATTAAATTCCACATGTCGCATCGTGATTTGACCACATCTTCCAATGAGTGAAGGCCACATCACCATCTACCACCTTAGTGTATGGACGTACGGCCTTTGCCACGTCAACATCCATACGGATTGTACGGACTGCACAGTCAGCACTCGTTTTTTTTACCTATTTGGCGATTCGAACAAATCACGATATCTCTCTCATCCGACATCCATTTGAACCCAAATGAGTGGCATTGGGTTCGTGACGATGAGGGATACACACCCATTCGTTTTGAGGCAATTCCAAGAACTTTGATTTTTGAGCTAAATTTTGACCCCTGGTCCAGATTTTAATCATGGGTAGAGTGAAGCTTGTGAGTTAGAGGATTCTTGGGTGGAATTTTATATCATGAAAGTTTTGAGTGCAATATGTATATCACAAAACAAGAAGCAACAAAGTTCGATAACGCCAGCCCCGAAAACCGCAACCATGAAATTGGCTAAGTATGGAAAGGAATGATAATCGGTCAGACTCGTCATGTGAGGATATAGATGGAGATGAAGATATTTCAATCTTCCAACCCAGGAACCCACAATAATATAAAGGTGACTAAGTATATAACCAGAAAGGGATAATAGATGGGAAGAAGAAAAGGGAAAAAGGGCTAATTTTCTCACAAAACAACATCTATTGTTTGTTTATTAATGCCAATCTTTTCAAACCCCCGGTGAGTTCTCACTAGTAAAAAAAAAATTTGCAGATCACAGAAGTTTTTGGGTGCAAGATGTATATGACAGAACATGTGGCATAAGTGTTCGATAGTGAAAACCTAGGACCCGATGACCAAATAATTGGCTAAGTATTGAAAGGGTCATGGTCAGTCAAGCTCATGATGTGAATATATAGACAAAGATGAGCATCTTCCAATCCACCAACCCGAGAAGTCGTGATCATAGAAATGAGACTAAATATAGAACCAAAAAGGGATAATAAAGGGGAAGAAGACGAGGGAAAAACATGTAAGTATAGAGAAGGGGAAACAAAGGGAGAAACGAGTATTTAGTCTCAGCTATGTAATATACTTGGGGGTCGACAAAGACAACTTCAAGTTTAAAGAGAATTTGTTTATATTTATTACAATAGTATTCATATTAATATATCTTAATACATTATTTGTGGCCCAAATGTAAATCATATTCCAATTTGAAAGGTGTTTTTCAGTTTGCAAATTTCGTTGAAATCCATAAGCAATAGAAATAAAAAAAAAAAAAAAAAAAAAATATATATATATATATATATATATATATATATATATATATATATATATAACGCAACATATTTTATATGCATGGATACTATCAAATAGAAGAAGTTGTAATATATGCACACTATTGAACAAGAACACGACGTCAACACCTCAGATGCCTTATTGAAATAGAGTCATTAATTCATTCTATTTACAGGACCTCGAAGAATGAAAGCAAGACATGTCCACCCATTTATTTCTTAAGTATAGGGTGGGTGCCACATAACTATGTCCTATCACAAATTATTCTTCCATGTAAAATGTAAGGAGCGAAAAGAGTAGCTTTTATTTAAATCGAAGTGTTGGGAAACATAAAAAAAAGCTTGTCGTGCATGTTTAACCACATAAAAAAAAATACAAAATAAAATAAAAAACAATATCAGACATTGGAAAACACCATACAAAATCCTCAAATATTCTATATTCAGATAAACTGGGTTACAAATATAGCTGAGATTATTTCCAAAAATAGTTGTCTTGAAATAGTTCAGTAGATATTCTCTAAAATTTAAATGTGTTTTCCATAATGACTGCGATTGGGGCTCCCACAGACAAAAATAATAATATGTACAAGAATCAAGCCTGTAGACAGTCTTTTATAGATTTCAACTTGATCATCAAATGATTGCATGGTTAAAAACAATGATTTGAATATCAATTTTGGGTCTTGGACTTCATTGGCACTGCCAGCTAGATCTATCCCAACTTCTTGAATAGCTTGTCTCTTGTATATATGGCCTACCTACATTAGCTTTTTATTCAACATTACATACTTTGCTAAGTGTTAATTTCCCTCTATCGTCGAAAACTTGGGGTTTGAGGTGCCTTCCTTGTAATGTTCATGGTCATCGACATGTGAGACAACTTAGAGATGCAATTCAGGCCCAATTCAAAGATGAGGGAGTGGTTTTATGTGACATCGGCTTTGGGGGGAAAAAACATACTAGCCAACAAAATCCAAGACAAAAAAAAATCAAGTATGTTGTGATTGGTATTCTCCTTGTATTTGATCATTTGATTGGTTGAAAGGCCTGCCTGAAGATTTGTATTTTGAATTTCTTTGTTTTATTGTTGTAAATTTGAAGAGACATTCAAGTCACCTACAAAATTCTCCTATTTTGAAGTATATAGCTTTTTCCAGCAACACAAATTTGGCAAGTGTATCAAATGTTGTATATCACACCTTAATATATATTTCGTCATAGGGGTGGCAGACATTGTGGCTCACAAAATGGTTTGGAATATTCAGAAGTGATGTCAAATATTACTCCATGCCCGAATATACTCAGAAGGAAATTATAAATTTGGATCCTAACGAAGGTGAGAAATTGTATGCGTGTTTGAATCAACATTCTAAAATTATAGAACCTTTTATGACAAAGTTGTAACAGACTTGACAGATAACCAACTTCTATCTCAAATATTGTTGAGCGACCTCTAGATGTAGTAACCGACTCGACATACAATCAAATTTCGATCACTACTGATACTAATGTCAAGTGTAACAAGTTGTGACCCCTGGCTCCAAGCATCCACACTAGCGGTGACTCTAGGCTCTAGATAGCTTCAACTTCAGACATCGACATTGGAGGTGGCAATGGGAACAATGCCATTGACTGTAGGGTGGTAATGCAGTGAAAAAGAAGGTCTGTCATTGTCAAAGAGCTTATACTACAGGATTGTCAGACCTGCAAAGAGCATTGACTTTAGTGTTGCTTTGTCAAGACAATCATAATGTTTTTGTGAGTCTAGAAATCTTTGGAGGTTGGGTGTCTTGTGCGATGATGACCTCGACATTAGGTACATGTTAGACATATATTATCTGAAATTGCACTGTTAATGCGATTTCCATAGTCTACGACGGATTGATTACATTGGCACAAGCAATATTAATTGTGTGATTAATTAACATCCTTAAAGGACATGAATCCCAAACAACGCCTGAAACTTTTTGAACAGTCGTGTGCTAAAAAAATACATTGTTTTATATTTTAAGAAATAAGAAATTGTATTTTCTATGTCTAACATTAGGTTTCACACATAAACCTTTTTAAGTTAACCAAAATTAATATATAGTCAACTCATATTCTCGGAAGCGATCAAATTCCCTAGAGCTAGTTTATTTCCATCATGTTGGTTGGGATAGAAGGATCCACCACCAGGACAAAGAAAGAAGGTAGCAGTAAAAGAACCTACGCAAATGCAAGATGGTGATGGAAGCACTCTATGACCAGGAAGGCACTTTGTCCTTATCAATCTATGATCCTGATGAACAACTTGAGAGGCACTTGTGGCGAGGCCATGGAGATTTATTTGATCCAGACAAGGAAATACTTCAAGCATAGAGAAATTTTCATTTTTTTTCAAATATCAGATCTACTGCAATAGAAGAAATGCATTCTCCTCATTCAAAGTAAGGGAAACAACAAGAATATTGATATTTGGTGGAAACATATCTGGAATATCCTACTACATCAAGGTCTCTTCTAAAGAACGAAACAAAATGATTACATGAAGGTGGTAGTAAAAGGTGATCTTCATAAACAAAATCATTACCTGAACACGTCAAACTTCTTGTAGAAGGTGGTAGTATAAAGTAATCTTCAGAAAGTGTTGCAAAGTCCATAATCTAGAATGCCTTCCCATTAACTTTTCCCAGTTACATGTCGATGCAGGCATCATAAACTTTTGAGAGCCTCGTTCCCTAATTATATACCCACCTTCAACTACCAGGAGAATATTGTTGCAAAGAGCAGCAAGCTCTTCGACCTAGATGCAATCATATGCATAGAAATAGTGAAAAAGATGTGTAGTACCGATAGAAAGTTGATTTTATGTGGATTTTGTTACTACATCCATAGGTCGGTGAACAAACTTTGACAAAGAATCTGACTTTCTATCAAGTTTGTTACCACACCTAGAAGTCGCTCAACAAACTTTGAAATAGAAACCTGTGTAATTTTAGGATGTTGATTCAACCACCCATACAGTTTCTCACATTCATGAGGATCCAAATTTATAATTTCCTTCTGAGTATATTAGAACATGGAGTAATATTGTTGAAAGATTGGTTGTTGTCATTGATGTCAACCCTAGTCATGGGTTTTGGACTGCAAGATTGATGAAGGTATTTGGACATGAAGGACAATGCACATGCATATACAACACCCATGGATGGATAGTATACATCATGTTGTTTCCGGTGGTATGTGGCACGTCACATGGATCCTCATGGTTGAGGAGAAATGAATTTTTTAAGATGACAAAGTGAATTGAAGAAGGAAGTACATGTAGGCCCTGAAGGTAATTAAAGAAAAGAATTACAAAATAAGAAAGTGTCAGATCGGTCGTAATTTTAAAAGGAAGTGACATAAATGGTATAAATACAAATCATTATACATTCATTTGATACAAGTTGAATTTCAGAGGAAATCAGAAGTAAAGAAGGCCGGATTTCAAGGGAGGATGAAGTCTTTTGGTGATGTGTTCTAAGGTATGTTATTTTCAGGTCATCTTACCATTTTTGCTATAACTTGTTTTCTAGAATGATTCTAATGGTGAAATTTCTATGGTATTGAGAAGACATATCAAGGTACCTATGGTAAAAAATTCAACTCTTGATTCTCTATAATTATGGAGATACACTCTGTGGAATATAGGGTTTGTGACCAGTCCTGAAGCTAGTCAATAAACAGGTGTTCCGAGTAAAACAGTCATAACTTCTTCATCGTGAATCCAAATGATGTGAGACAACATTCATTGGAAAGATTATGGACTATATCTTCTTGTGTGCTAGTTTTAGAATCGTATGTTAAATATTGAACGTGGGGCATTATGTGAAAGTTTACTCTCATGAATAGACCATAATTGAATAAATTCTACCATTCTTTCTATAACTTCCTTTTGAGGAGGATTCAAGGAGTGAAAATTAGAGGAGTTTCAGAGAATACATTGAGTAATGTTATCTATAGGATTAAAGTACTCCAAGAATTGAATAATTTCAGAAATTGCAGAAGTCTCAGGAAGCATTATTAGGTTCTATGTGATGATTTAATGTGAAGTTTTATTATCTCTCATATATTCTTGGGCGGAAGAAAGGGGCAAGTATGGAGAGTTAAAATCTCTCTTGATATTGGAGGATTGTATCTTCCTCTTGGAGGTTTATCCCTCCCTTTACATTTGGAAGTTGTAGCTACCTTTGGAAGTCATTACTTCCCTTGAACAATAACTATT
>ML785759.1:98036-122846 GCA_009831015.1 Picea engelmannii | reverse complement strand
CATTCTCACACCCTTCCTATATAGCAACCTACAAACTTCCTTTCTTATAGGGTTTTTCCACAAAGGAAATTGCAACTTCTTTTCTCATGAAAAGTTCTTCTCCCTTCTCTCTTTAGGAACTCAGGCCACTGACCCCTCTAAAGGCAACAGATAGGTTTACATCATTAACGATCATAGGGATGATGAAAATAATGTGTAACAATGGGGAGATAATTAGTTAAGACCTCCATAAGGATAAAATCCCACCAGATGGATGTTGAGACCCCAACTAGGGGAAGACACATACCAGAGTCTTACATCGGAGATAAAGAATGATGTTCCACCAGAGACACCTTGGAAGGTATGGACCTAGGGGGGTCTTTCCTTCCCCCCTGAATTTTTTCCTTGGGAGGCCCATGATGTCACCCTTGTGACTCTCGATGTCACCCATTGTTAGATGGACATGATAGAAGTAGTTGTGTGCCAAGTGACACATGTGGCATGATCTGTAGGCCTTGGAGGGACTAATGTTTTTCTCATGGAGACCAATGTCTTACTTATGAGGCCCAATGTCGCCCTAGAAGGGCATGAAATCATCCCTTAGACACATTTTAGGGTTTAATTTGTCAATTTTATGTAAAAAAATGGATATTTGTTGTAACTAGCCATGTCGACCTTTTTTGACCTAATTTGTAATTAAAGGTCAATGATATTGTATAAATAGAGAGTTAGACTCTCATTTTTTCATCATCTTTCACTCACACAAGTGTGAGGTCTGAAATTCATCCTATTTAAGGCTTATTGGTTGAAATTAAGTGGTGTGCAACTCTTGGAGGAGGCTTCTTTTGGTGTATTTTGGCATTTTCATGGTGGAAAGTCTTCAACTAGGGCATGTTACTAGAATATTCTTGGTGAATGTAAGTGAAAATATGAAATTTTTCTTTTTTGAATGGTTATGGTATCTTTTAATTTTCATTTACTAAGACTATGAAATTGCTAGAGTGAAACCCTAGGAGAATAAGCACATGTTATTGTCCTTATCTCAAACACCATCCACCTACTTGATTTTGCTAGAAGACATATCCATTGAAGCATGTTCTAGAGCCATACCTTTGTAGCAATCTAACATCATTGCTTCATTAACATTTTATTTATCTCAAGCTTGAGCTAAAGAAGAAGGAAAACCACTAGGGCCTAGGGTTACCTACTTCCTAGTAGCCGTTTTCCTTTTAGGGTTTGATGATTAAGGCCTTGGGTTACCAACACCTCAACCATCCTCCCTCTTGTCTTTAGTTCACATATTATCATTTTTTTACTTCAATATTACTACTGCAAAAGTGACTCCATTAACCCTAAATACACTGGTTTATACCTTACATTTGATTGATTGATGAAAACAACCCTCAAACCATATACCTCAAGCTCTTTGATAACCAGTCCTAACCTTAGATTAGACTAACTTACTAACATTCTTGTTGTTGTTAAAAAAGTAATATACAACCATATATTATAGCAGTAAAAGATCCTAAAAGAAAGTGTTAAATTTGATTCTTACATTGCCTTCTTAGCTTCCGACAAATGCTAGCATATTGCTAATTCTAGGTTACCATTTTGGGTCATTTTTTAAGCTTGTTTAAGGCATAATTGTGAAGCTATCATTATATATACATTGATGTTATAAATTTATGTTTTCTTCATCTTGTATATCAACTTATTTCTTTTATTGAAAGTCCAAGGTTTTACAAAGAACCAATATCAATTGTTACTTGAAAATAGTGTTTTCTTGTTGTCTTGTTCTGGGAAGGTACACTTAAGCATATATTAGCTTCATATTATTAAAACTTTGGGACTTTCTAATCAGTGTGACTTGAGAGAGGGGAAGAAATTTTCTTGATACTATTACCTTTTCCTTCTCAAAACCCCAGGTCACCGGGGATGTCTCCCCTGGTCTTTCACCCCTAAAGAGAAAGGGGTGTCTTATTTAGGTGATAGTGATGGGACAACCTCTTGTTACGCCAATTTATTTTTCAATTACCTTTGGATTTTGGGAAAGTACAAATTGTGCGATAACATTTTGGCATCATTGTCGGGGAACAATGAGTCAATTCTCCTCAAAGAAGACACTTTCTGGTAAGCCTTTCCTCAAAAGCCTTTATTTTACAAAACTTACCTGACGACTCCACTGAGGGTGATCCCCTAATCCCTTTGATAGTTTCAAGAAAATTATCTGGAAACTCCACTGAACTTTTCCAAGGTGCCACCTTACTCTCAATTCTATGATATTTCCAAGTTATGGGATCATGGCACCCTAGGAACAAGTGTATTCGACTGCTAATTTCAAACATTTTCAAGGATACTCGAATTATTTTGATACAAAATGGTTAAACAAATCTCCAAGATTTGGAGGCCTCCCAATTTCTCATATTGTAGAATTCTTGAAGCATATAAGTGAGATAGAATTGGGAGGGGAGGATGTTTTGGTAAAATTATTCATACTTTATCTGCCATATTTTTTGCAAGACTGGTTTAAGAGATGTTGTGAAGATAGGGTATATCATATTTCGTAGACCTCATCAGTAGGTTTATTAAGTTTGTGAAACCACAATTACTGACATATGAATATTCCCTTAAGAATATCGCAGTATCCCTAGAGAATGAAGGATTCACCACTAAGATTGTATAAGATCTCAGGGATGTGTACAATTCTCAATACCAATAACCCTTTGATATAGAAGGAGAAATTTATGAAGAAATTTTTCAACCACTTGAAGAGGAGAAATATATTTCCCATGATTCAATAGAATGCAATGAAGATTTAACTAGAAAAGTGAATTATGTGGATGAAGCACTATTAACCGCTCCTCCATCCGATGAAGCTCTCCAAGATCCTATCTCTCTTGCATAAGATGAAGAGAATGAGGTGAGTCATTTTCCTTTCCAATTTCTTGATGACACTTTGTTCTATGATTCAAATGGTGAATAAGTAAAGGAACCCCTAGAAGAGCTAGTTCCTTCTTTTTCTGATGAAGACAAAGAGATGAGTCTTTGTGATGTTGTACTAGACCCTCTTCCATTTGATGAAGCCATCCAATCCATCGATGCTCCTTCAAAAAAAAAAGTGAACATGTTAAGTTATTTCCCTTTCCAATATTTTGATGATGTTTTGTTTTATGATTTGGAAAGTGAAGAAGTACTAGAGGATCCCTTGAATTCCTTAAATCTTGCATGTTCTCATAAAGGTAGTAACGTTGTTGATCATATTTATGGGTTCATACATGTTGGAAGACGTAAGTGGGATGTTATTGGTTCTAATGAGGATCCCATTTATGATGTGGAAGGAAATTTCCAAGTTTTTCCTATACAACTATCATATGAGGTTACTAATGATTTTGACATCTGGCAACAAGGAAATGATATAGTTACAGATATCTCCAAGGGTGACCTAGTTCTATTTTCTCCTAATGATTTTCAGTCATACCTTGAAGATTTCAATGAGTACTCCTTTGAGCACTTGGATTTATCTTATGAATAATATTATCAACCATCATTGTCCTCAGATCTTGATATAGATGAGGACATTTATTTCATAAAGCAGGGTACTAGTGAAAAAATTCTCCAGCCCCCTTCGATTACTTTACCTCGCTATGTCATTAAGGGTGTAGCTGGGAAACATGTCCCTTGTTTTGAGTTTTATCTTGAGAAAAACCTTCTTTTAGAATCCAAGGGTAGGTTGAATACCTTAAAAGGAATTTTATTATCTCAGTCTTTCATCCTTCCGTTAAGAAATTTCCCATCATCCTCTAGGTTCTTGCTAGTTCCTTCCCAGACCTCATACTGTGAAGACATCCAAGGTATCCAAACCCCAGACTCTTTGAGTCAGTCTATTGAACCTTTGATTTTTCATGATCCCTTTCTGAGATGGATTGAGAACTTTCCTAAAGGTGTGAATTGGCATGATTTTTTCCCTCCCTCCCACCTCCATGAGCTAGACTTTATGATTTTCGATGATACAATACATTTTCTAACTCATGTTATTTTTGTGCTTGACTTGTCATTATTTTGGTTTATGATGAAGCACATAGGAATGTATTATGAGACATTTCTAGGATGGTTTCAATGGCTATTTGACTAAACCTACCATTCAACCAACATGTAAGTAGAGGTAAGTATGTAGGAATTTGCATTCATTGTATATACCATATGCATTTCATAATAGAGTAGTTCTATTTCCATTTGTATATATGATTGATTACTTGCATTTCATTTGATCATATATGAGCCAAGGGTGATATCACCACCCCAAATGATTACTAATCATTTATGTTGAGATCTAGTAGGTCACAGGTCATACCAAATATGTTGAGGTTCTCATGCTCTCTACAGTGATCACATGTCCCCGAGTTAGAGCCAAATGTTATCCCCTATCCTATGGATAACTAAGGATATTATGTCTTGAGGCCCACAAGTCCTAGACATGGAGTACCGAGGGCCATATTGACTTGAGCTTGGCCCTGGAGGGCCCATATTTTCCTCTTCAACGCCTCCATTCTGTCAGTAGCAACAACATCCATCCCATCAGTCTGGTTCTGAAGTAGCAATGGGTCTTGCTCCATGAGATAATGAGTTTGGATATCATGGTATGTGTCACTATGATTCTCAAAGCATTTGAATATGTGCATTTAATTTTATTTTGCTTCATGACTTGTGATTGCAATTTCTGCCTTTTGAATTTTCCATACTTGGGGGGGATGAAATAATTCCCTAGCAAGTTGGTTCCCTTAGGAGTGAGTTTCCACTTGGTGGGTTTATGAAAGGTCATCATCCATTCCTTCCATACTTATCACTTATCATCATCTTCCCTCTCATCTATCCCCTATATTGGTTTAGGCATTGATTTTTCCAAGCTAGTAAGGGTTGTACCTTTCCTTGTGGGAAGAAGGGGCTAAAAACCCAGAGGGTAAAAATAGTTGGAAAAAGTTAAAATCCAAAGACCAACCCTTGAGATGCTTCACCCAGGGATCCCTAAGAAAGCAATAAAAGGAATCTTAGCAAGAAAAGAGGGGACCCATAAAAGGATAAAACTCAAGACCTAGTTCATGGATAGGGGGTCTCATCATGAGCCAACCTATTAGGTCCATGGGCATGTAGCGGTATGACACTATTATTCATATGGTCACCATGCCATGGTAGTGGCTCTTGGTGGAATAGCCAAGAGAAATGGGTTCTCATCACGATCCATCCTTCTCATCTCAGTTAAATTCTTGTGGGTAACACTATCACTACTGTTCACCATGCCAGTGCAATATCCCCCAACTATTCTCTTAAAATAAAAAGCAATAAGATAAAAATTTAAAAGGAATTGAATGGGCTATGAAACAATTTTATCCATGACAAGGTGTGACTCACCCTCTTTAGAGGCACCCACAGGTAAGACCTACATTTCCCTGTCATCACTGTGCCCCTTGTCCAAACATCCCCCACATCATCTCATGAACTTACATGACCTATATTGGTATTCACCTAAAAACACCCCACACCTAAAGAGAATTAGCCCAATAGGATGTCCTGGAACCCTCTCCAAACCTAGCTTGTAGAATAACATAACGTTTTTGAGCACTTTTCTGGGAAAAGTGAGGTTTTATACACATGTTTGGGTAACTTGATAATTATATGTGATTGACATTGATATGATCCCTATGACTTATGATCCCATGGAGGGTGTACTTTTTGTTGCTGCAGGACCACGCTCGACGGACAGGTACATATAGGGAGATTATTAGCTTGAACCTCCATAGGGATAAAATCCCACCAGATGGATGATGAGACCCCAACCAGAGGAAGACACATACCAGAGGCTTGCACCAAAGAGAAAGAAGGATGTTCCACTAGAGATACCTTAGCAAGCCTGGACCCAGGGGGTCTTGCTTTCCCCCCTGAACATTGGCCTTGGGAGGTCCATGATGTCACCCTTGTGACCCTTGATGTCACCCTTGTGACCCTTGATGTCACCCAACGTCAGATGGACATGATGGAGGCATTTTGGTACCAAGTGGCATGTGTGGCATGATCCAGAGGCCTTGGAGGGCCCAACATTTTTCTCATGGAGGCCAATGTATCACTTATGAGGCCCAACATCAACCTATAAGGGCATGAATTCACCCCTTCTACACATTTTAGGGTTTAATTTGTCAATTTTATGTAAAAAACTGGATATTTGATGTAACTGGCCATGTCGTCCTTTTTTTACCTAATTTTTAATTAAAGGTCAATGATATTGTATAAATAGAGAGTTAAGACTCATTTTTTCATCATCTTTCACTCACACAAGTGTGAGGTCTGAAATTTGGCCTCTTTAAGGCTTATTCGCTGAAATTAAGTGGTGTGCAACTCTTGGAGGAGGCTTCTTTTGGTGTATTTTGGCATTTTCATGGTGGAAAGTCTTGAACTAGGGATGTTACTAGATTGTTCTTGGTGAATGTAAGTGAAAATATGCAATTATTTTTTCTTTGAATGGTTATGGTATCTTTGACTTTGCATTTACTAAGATTATGAAATTTCCAGTGTGAAATCCTAGGAGAATAAGGACATGTTATTGTCCTTATCTCAATAGATATCCACCTACTTTATTTTTCTAGAATACATCTCCATTGAAGCATGTGCTAGAGCCTTACCTTTGTATCACTCTAACATCATTGCTTCATTAACATTTTATTTATCTCAAGCTTGAGCTAAAGAAGAAGGAAAATCACTAGGGCCTAGATTCACCTACTTCCTAGTGGCCATTTTCCTTCTAGGGTTTGATGATTAAGGCCTTGAGTTACCAACACCTCAACCATCCTCCTTATTGTCTTTAGTTCACGCATTATCATTTTTTTCCTCCATGATTGTTGTTGGAAAAGTGACTCCATTAACCCTAAAGACACCGGTTTATACCTTACATTTGATTGATTGATGAAAACAACCCTCAAACCCTCAAACCATCTACCTCAAGCTCTTTGTTAACCATTCCTAATATTACATTAGACTAACTTAATAACATTATTTTTGTTGTTACAAAAGTAAGCTACAACCATATATTACAACAGTAAAAGCTCCTAAAAGAAAGTGTTAAATTTGATTCTTACATTGCCTTCTTAGATTCCGACAAATGATAGAATATTGTTAATTCTAGGTTACCATTTTGGGTCATTTTTTAAGCTTGTTTGAGGCATAATTGTGAATCTATAATTATATATACATTGTTGTTATAAATTTATGTTTTCTTCATCTTGTATATCAACTTATTGCTTTTATTGAAATTGCAAGGTTTTACGAAGAACTAATATCAATTGTTACTTGCAAATAGTGTTTTCTTGTTGTCTTGTTTTGGGTAGGTACACTTAAGCATATCTTTGCTTCATATTATTAAACCTTTGGGAGTTTCTGATCAGTGTGACTTGAGAGAGGGGAAGAAATTATCTTGATACTATTACCTTTTCCTTCTCAAAACCCCAAGTCACCGAGGACGTCTCCCATGGGATTTCACCCCTCAAGAGAAAGAGGTGTATTATTGAGGTGATAGTGATAGGAAAACCTCCTGTTATGCCAATTTACTGTTCACTTGCCTTTGGATTTTGGGCAAGTACAAATTGTGTGATAACAAGCCTTACAACTATGTAATTCTTCCATGAGGCTTCTTATAGTTTCATCCAAATCTAGAGAGGTTTCCACATCCCTCCTTTCATCAAATTATTCCTCTCTATTGTGGGATATTTCCCCCAATTCATGGTGTGTCACCATCCTTTATGTTGTAGTTTTCCTACGGTCCAATGACTGTTTAAGTGTTTATAAAACATTCTCTGTTAGTTAATGATCTACTAGTTTTATGAACATCACACAGTTCAATTTGTTTTTTCAAAACATATACAACAACATAAAATTTCATTCCTCTCTTTAGTAGAGGTTTAAATAATCCTCTTAGGAGTTAGGTAAGATAAGGTGTTACCCTTAAAGGTCTCTAAGAATATTTTTATGTGATTCATTCATGAGCTCAAGTAGTCCAATTTTTTTTACCTTGCTTTGATACCAATTTGTAACACACTCAACCCCTAAGTACACTTTCTAGGGATGGGGCATCAAACGTTTACTTACTTTAGTCATCTTGAAACATCTCTCTGAGATCTCCATCCTCTTCTACTCAATTGTATCTCTCTAACGACCACTACCAGACTCAAAACCAAGATCTGGATTTCAAGTTATGGCCTCTCGAAGTTCTTCAGGAATTTATCAGACATGGTCCATGTGGAGCCCACGTGGCTCCACCTCATTCATATCGTCCCCAAGTTCCTACTTTCACGGGAAGGTTTGTTCATTGTTCAATCCAACAGTGAGACACAGTCTTCATTTAACACATGATTTAGAGGGAAGTTTGGTGTTCGACGCTTTGGCGTTGAACGTCTCTTCTCCTTTCTGCACACCTATCCTTCAGAGTCCCAAACTTATAAACTCCCGAAGGAGTCTATAATATCTCCATGTGGCTTCGGCCTTCAAGACTTTTGACTTACCCATGACATTTCATTCCAAACCTCTAGAGTCCCAAAGTTTCGAACTCCCAAAGGTTCCACCCTCACAAGTGGTGACATGCTAAACATGGAGGCAAGTATAGGTGGGTGTCGAGCACTCCACTTGCCAAATGGGCCAAGTAAGAAAGTTCCATGTGTACACACGACAAAGAAGAGATGACACGTGCCCCCTACAGGGGTGACACATGTCATGTTTTAATGGGCATGTAGGGTCTACAAAATTTATGAATCCAGGTGACACGTTGCACGTCGAACGTGGGTCCACATCATCCTATGTGACATCAGCGTGCCATGTCACTCTGAACTGGTGGCCTTCCTACATCCTTATATCTCATGGTCAATATGAATCCACGTAGATCCCTTGATATACGACCTCTATTACTTCGTGAATTTGACGTTTGATGGATCCATGGCGTCTCTTCCTCCTTGCTCCTGAAGTGGTCAGACTCAGGCTAAGCATAGTCTATATCTAACAGTCAGGGGAGGTCCCGAAGGGTCCCTAGATCTATGGTCCTCATTACTTCACAACTCTGGCCTTCAGGGGTTTCGACATTATGGATGCCCTATTCTCTCAAAGTAGGGCTTTGTCGAAGTACCATACATGGGTCCCTCCACTATTTGATCAGACGGTTAAGAGGGGTTCTTAACGAACTCGCCAGATCCATGGCTCTCATCACTTTGTAAATTCAGCGTTCAGGGAGTTTGATGTTATAACATATTTATTCTCCTAAAGTAAGACTTTGACTGACTTACCTCAGCATGGATCAAACTGCCAATGGGACTCCATAATGCCCTCAGATATGTGGCTCGCGTTACTTCATGATTGATGAATGGATCAAGGTTTAATAATGGGATAGGTCTATCTACCTTAGTTAGGGAGACCTCTAGGTGCCAGTCAAACTAGTGGGTAACCATAACAATTAGTGTCCTTCGGTCGGTTTACAAATGGTAAGGTCAAAACACTCTCGAGCTTTGAATTCCTGGATTTCTGGAGCCATAAAGGCTTAGCTCCTTTCGAGCCTAACACAAGGTTCCTAGACCTTGGTCACATGGGTCCTTAAAAAACTCTTGTGGGCTATGCACTAATCTATTAGCCGTGAAATGGGTTAAGGACATGGGAATGAGCCCTTGGTCACATGAGTGAAAGGTCTGAAGGAGGCTTCCTCCTTCCATAGGGTTTGAACTTAGTATTCCCATGAAGGTAGAGTCTAGAGGTTGGTAGGACTTAAGCATCCCAGTAAATCCTTCCTCGACACTCCTGCATACTTACATACCATAGCTCTCTAGCTGCTAAGCTGAGGAAAGAAGAAGAGAATTTAAAATCACGGGTTCACAGATAGACAATACACATTTATTCCTTAGTCATTCAATACAGAACCCAATCATAAACATATGCATGCATTCAACCACCATTTCCATTTCAACACACCGAGTATGGAAATACTTATCAAAGAACCAGAGTTCGTGATGCAACTACCGAAAGGGGTGCATATTTCCACCCAACCATAGGCACAAATACTCCTAAACAGATTTACCATTGGCCACCCTTGATATAGACCATGATGCTATGAGAGAGACTCTTTCTTCTTGCTCAATGATAGTCAGGGACATAGGTTACTCTCCTCCTCCCACTGTATCTTGGCCACCGGTTTTCTCTGTACCAAGAAAGGAGGTATATACGAGTACTTCCATAGTCACTCGTTATCCCTATTTATCATCTTGGAATGAAAATGCTACCAAACTATTCTTGCATCCAGAACAAGCTTATTTCTCATTTCTTCCTTGAACCAGAGAGATGCACGCACTCTTTTCTCTTCTTGAGATTGGTCTTTCGACTCTGATCCCTTCACAGATCTTCCTCTGCCCCCAAATTACCTCTTTTTTTGTCTTCCTAAGCAAGGCTGCATGGGTTCAAATCCCCATATCGTGGTCTAGTATAGAAGTCTTGCATATGGGTACTATTCCACATCTCCTTATTAACTCTTGAGGAGGACTCTTCCATCTACCAGTCTGACTGGTAATTCATTTGTGGGTCAGAGGATTGTTCTGAGTCTAAGCAATTAAATCCAGTGAGGTATTGGTTTGGTGGGGATCATCTCAACCACTTCTAGTTTCCCCTCACCATCTTTCTCATAGCACCATGGTATATCTTGGAAAACCCTCCTTTCAACAATTATGCAACACTTATCCATTTTTTATTAATAACAAAAAATACATACATTGACCTTTTTTTTTACAAAAGGTTCATCAAATCAAACATTCACATATATCTAGTCTTCCATAGTGTCTTGGAATGTTCTATTTATATTTACAAAGAAGGGGAAACATGGGTATTACAAGAACATATCCTAATATATAAGTTCCAATTTTCATAATCAGAAATGGAAATTTGAGCTTGTGGTGAATCTTACAAGTTTGCAGATTTGAGGTACAGTTCTGAGCATCGTTGTATGAAAATTTAGGAAGTGATTTTGGGGTTTATATGTGGAACCATGTGGGTATAATATATTTATCTGGACCCATTTTCTAAGAGGACCCATGTTTATGATGTTTATGTATATTTTTTGATGATGTTGATGTATCAGTTATGGTGTATCCAGTTTTGATGATGATGATATATCAATTTTGGCGGATCTAGTTTTTGATGATGATGATGTATTAGTATCAGTGACAGTTACAGTGATGGGTTTTAATGATGATAATGATGTATCAGTATCAGTGACAATTACAGTGATATGTTTTTATGATGATGATGTATTAGTATCAGTGACAGTAACAATTACATGTTGAGTCTCCATTTATATTTCAGGGAGGAAGGAAGGGGAAATGAAAGGAGGTTGGAGCCTTCTTCTAGTTGGATCCAAAGAATATATGGAGTCATATATTCTTTCAGGTTGGATCCTTCTTCTAGTTGGACATGGAGAATTCATGGAGTTATAGCTTCCTTCATGATGGAGCCTCCTTCTAGTTGGAGTTGGAGAATTTAGAGAGTTGTAGCTTCCTTCAGGTTGTATCTTGTAAACATGGGGTTGGTTCCTCCTTCTAGTTGATGCTGGAGAATATTGGAATTTGGTGATTTATTTGAATGTAATGTTGAATATATATATTAAAAATTGCTCCATAGTTTTCTCCCATTTGGTTTTCCATGTAATTTTTTTGTGTATTATGCATATGTGGTTATATGTTATGATATGTTAAATGAGATCATAGGTGAATATAATTGTTGATAATTTAATGTTTACATGTTATGATTAAAATGGTAAAAAGTGATCAATATTGATTCACCCACCACCCCCCCCAACCTCTCAGTATTGGTAAATATTAGAACAATTGGTATCAAAGTTGGTTCTTCAGAAATAGTCTAACCACTGGAAGGCAAATCATGGAATTCATGGAGTGCACAGATAATGGAACACCAATGTTTGATGGTTATAACTATGCCTTATGGAATAGAAGGATGATATTATTTTTAGAGCCATGTGGGTATGATGTATGGTATTCAGTTACTACAGGATACCCCGCTTCAAAGAAACCTCTGAAGAATGCAACCAAGAAGGAATTAAAAAGGAACAACAAAATAGAAATGGATGTTATCTTGGATGGATTACCTAATTCTGTAAAAGTCAAAGTGGGAAATTGTTTTTCATCCAAATAAATTTTGGATAAGCTACATAATATCTACTATAAGGAATATCCTCTTATCACAGATCCAGAGCATGTTGATCAAGATAAAGAAGATGTTGAGATAGAACTAGAAGAAGGAATCTCATCAGATAAGACAGATCCAAAAGAATATTATGAAGAAGAAGGTGAAGTATATCTTGAAGCAGAACTAATCAGCTCCTTAAGTGAGATAAAAGGAGAAAGGAAGGAAAACAAGTCCCTCAAGGAATAATTAATCAAGCTAAAGGTTCAACTAGAAGACGCCAAAGTGATTGAAGAAACACTCAAAAATCGGTTGAAAGAAAAATAGTGTTTGGAAGCTTAAATAGTATCACTAAGAAAGGAAGCAGAGAAGAGATAAGAAATGTTGACAAGTAATATTAAGGAAATATCTGACGACTTAAACAAACTTGAAGCAAAATTTAATCAACAAGAAAGAAGACTTGAAGAAGAATCATCTCCTTTAAAACCCAACTTGAAGAAGAAAAGAGAACGAAAGAAGTAATGAAGATCCAGATGATGAAGAAAGAAGAATATTATGAGAAATTTGAAGAAGAAATCATCTCATTGAGGGTTGAAGTTGACAAGCTCAACAAAAAATTGAAGAGCTATCAAGTATTAGAAGATGTTCTCAATCGTCAAAGGTCACCCTTCAATAAAGCAGGTCTTGGATACATTGGTGATTCCTCATGCAAAGAAGATGAAAATTCCAATCCAAACAAGAGTGTTGAAGAGAGAGGAATCTCCACACCTATAGTAAAGAAATTTGAAGAGAATTGTTCCATGTTACGAGAAAAGAAGAATGAAGAAAAGGGTAAGGACCATGCAAAAATTCTCAAAGGAAGGGATCATAATCAACAAATTCAAAAAGGAATGAATGCAGAAGAGATACATTTCCAAGAAGACCTTATACCTCCTTGCATAAAAGAAGCTTCAATCATTGTGAAGGAAAAAATGAAAGAGAATATTGTGATCAGCAAAGGCATGAATTTAGAAAGACTACATCACAAATAAGATCATTCACTCCCAGGTATCGAAGTTTCTTTCCAATTTATTTTTTTACTTGTAATTGAATAAGTCTCAAATGTGATCCCCTCATGGCATAGATTTAAGAATGGCCCTCATGGGAAGACACTTTGAAGAAGTATACAAGAATCCTTGGAAATATGGTTAAGTGGTTAAGAATCCCCATAGATGTGGTCATGAATCTAGAAGTTGATTGAATAAAAATAGTATGAAAGACATTGCAAATACATGAAAAATATCCATTGATTCATAGTCCTTGTCAAGCCATATCCAATGGTAGGTAGAACACCACGCCATTCCTCATGGTTGAGGAGTTATTCCCTCTTAAATATGAAGCCTCAAAACATGGTCAATAATCCCCAGATATAAGGTCAAGAAGTTATAAGATGGCCCTAAAGTCAAGTAAAGGAGAAAAAGTTGTTGCACACAAGAAGTTACAAGTCAGATCAAGGTCAAGTAAAGAAGGTCCTTGGAACGGTATAAATACACAATAAGAACCTATCATTTTCATCATTCAATATTGTGATATCTTATCACAATATTGACAATGAATTTCAAAGCGAAGATGAAGTGAAGAAGGGAAAAATTCCAAGGGAAGATGGAATATTGTGATGATGTGTTCTAAGGTATGTTTTTTAAATCTCATCTTACCGTTTTATCTATAATTATTTTTCTATAATGCTTCATATATTGAAACTTGGAGGATTTTTAGAAGCCATATCAAGGTACTTGTGGTACAAATTTAAGCTTATGGTTCATTTTACTTTTGGAGATACACTTTGTGGAAGATAGGGGTTTTGACTAGTCTTGTAACTATTCTCAAACAAGTGTTATGGGTAAAACAATCATAACATATTCATAGAGGATACAAATTATGTGATACCAATTGAATTGGAAAGACAAAATTCTTTAGTACTTTGTGTGTGATTTTAAGAATCAGATATCAAATATTGAGTGTGTGACATGATGTACATGTTTTATCTCCAGAACAAGACAAAATTTAGGAAGGTCTTCCATTTTCGCTATATCTCCTTTTTAGTGAAGAATAAAAAAGAGAAACCTGGAGAAATTTTAGAGAAGATATCAAATAATATTGGGTACAAGTTTCAAAACTTGATTCTTTACAAGTACTAAGTTATATTTGTTGAAATTTAGGGTTTGTGACTAATCCAAAAACTAGTCCCAAACATGTGTTTGAGATAAAACAGTTATATATGAAGCTTGGTAGGTCCAAACTGAATTCTACTTGTTGCATCAAAAGTACAAAATATCCTAATATCTTAGGTCCAAGTTTCAAAATCACAAATAGAAAATTTATCTTATGGCAAATCTTACAATTTTGTAGATTTGAGGTACAATTATGAGCAACCTTGTATGCAAATTTAAGAAGTGATGTTGGGGTTTATATGTGGACCTAGAATATTTATGTGGACCCAGTTTCTAAGTGGGACCCAGGTTGATGATGTTGATGTATAAGTTTTGATGATGTTAATGTATCAGTTATGGTGTATCTGGTTTTGATGATGATGATGTTATATCAGTTTTGGTGGATCTAGTTTTTTATGACGATGATGTATTAGTATCAATGACAGTCACAGTGACAGGTTTTGATGATGATGATTTATCGGTACCAGTGATAGTTACAGTGACAATAAAAGTTACAAGTTGAATCTCCATTTATATTTTAGGGAGGAAGGAAGGAGCAAGGAAAGGGGGTTGGAGCCTCCTTCTGATTGGAGTTGGAGAATATAGGGAGTCATAGCTTCCTTTAGGTTGGAGCTTCCTTCCAGTTGGAGCTGGAGAATTTAGGGAGTTGTATCTTCCTTCAGGATGGAGCTTGTAAATCAGGGGGCTGGAGCCTCCTTCCAATTGGAGCTAGAGAATTCAAGGAGTTGTAGCTTCCTTCAGGTTGGAGCATGTAAATAAGGGGTTGGTGCCTCCTTCCAATTGGTGTTGGAGAATATTGGAAATTGGTACTTCTTGAGAATGCAATATTGAAGATATATATTAAAAAACATTATGTATTTTTCTCCCATTTGGGTTTGCACGTAAAATTATTGTGTATTGTGCATTTGTGGTTATATGTTTATGATATGTTAAATGAAATGATAAGTGAATGGAATTGCTGATAATTTAATGTTTACATGTTATGATTAAAATGGTAAAAAAAGATCAATATTGATTCACCACCCTCCCCCTTAGTAGTGGTGAATATTCCAACACACCCAAGCCATACCTGAGCAAAGGAAAGTGGGATTTTTTGTGAAGAAAATAGGAAGCTTGCCCAAAACACTAATGATCAACATTGGAACATAGAATACCAAGATCCATATTAGAGAAAGGAGGGTCTAGGGTTGGTGCTTGCTAGAAAGAGATGGACACTGATAAAGGGAGGGTGCTGAGGGATTGTGTAGTAGTGAAGGGACTCTCTTCTTCATAGGAAATCCAAATGGGAAGATGGCACTTGATAATATATTGGAGGCCCTGGGCTCAGTGGGAAGAGGGGATTTTTGTTGTTTCCAATGTAGTGAAGGAGAGTAACCTTCTTGACCAAATCCTTAACCTAATAGCCAACTTGTGAGAGTCCCCTAGTGGTATCATGACCTAGCACAAGGGTGGCTTGCTGTATAGATAAAAAGTGTAGCATATCCTATGGTTGGGTGGAAAGGAATTCAATATTAGTTAGTTGGTAGGTTGGATTTTTACCTGAAACATATAAGTGTTTCTTTGTTAATGAATATGAATTGTATTATGTTGCAAAAACAAGTCTAGCATGTTGATTTTAATATTGAAATCTGAACAATGTTTATAACATAGGTTTATTCCCTAGATTAATTTATTGTCTATGGTAACTATGAATGAGAGGTTAATGGAAGCCTATAACCCTAATATTTCCCTAAGTCGTTGAATGGAAAGTTTGCAGGATGAGAAAATCATTACTTTGGGGAGGGGGGTTAGGAGGCATTACCTAAGTCTTAAGGATGAGGGCCAAAAGTATGAAGAGTGGGGGTTAAAAACATGTTAGTGATGCCAGGAAGGGGAAGATTCAATTCACCTAATTTGTGATTCCTTGTAACCCTATTGAAATACTTGCGTATACCCTCAGAGAAACTCAGTCATAGATTCTATGTGTAAATTTGATCGCAATTATTTTTCAAAGATCTGGGCTTCGTAAAATGCCTTTAGGAATTTTTTGATGGGAAAGTTCTGATTTGATGAGAGACATCGATTTACCTAGGAGTTAGACCAGCGAGGTCGAAACCATGGATCCTATCCTAAGCAATTCCACTAATCTTTTCAGAAAGTGGTGTTTGTAAAGATCTATAGAGAACAAGTGGAAGGAACTTACGGTGAATAAATTTTGAAGGAAAAGGTCTGAGATAAAAAGAGTCATATATATGCTCGTGAGTTAGACAACATGATTTGAGTTGTTTATTTTTTCGTGGGTCCAGCTGATACACTACTATATATGACCAAATTTGCAAGGGTTTTTTGTTTCTATTGCCACACATATCCATCGCACTTTCCATAAAGGCAAACAATATTTTTTGTGGAAATTTTTTCATCTCTATATCCATGGAATAGGTATTTGTGGAAACATAAAAAAAATTAGGCCGCCATGTGTCATCATCCTAAAGAGAGGTATACCTTCTTGTGACGAAAAAGTGTGGAAATAGCAACAAAAAAACATGGCAATAGAGACGAAAAAGCATGGCTGAGTAAAAAACCCACCAATGGCTTGTGACACAGATGCCATACTTGTGATGAAAAAGTGTGGAAAGTAGTGACGATAAAGCATGGCAATAGCGACGAAAAAGTGTGGCAGAGTAAAAAAACCCACCAATGGATTACGACGCAGATGCCATACTTACGACGAAAAAGTGTGGCAAGTAGCGACAAAAAAGTGTGGCAATAGCGACGAAAAAATGTGGCAGATTAAAAAACCCACCAATGGATTGTGATGCAGATGTAATACTTGCAACAAAATTAGGTCGCTATTGCCACGCCTTTTGTAGGCTTTAAAAAAAATTTGATAGTTTTCCCCTGCTTTCTAAGAAATCTCCTATCACATCCTTTTGTGTCGATAAGGAAACCTCGGTTATGATTTTGAAACACGGTCCTATATGGTCCAAGAAGGGAGAAGACTATAATCTAAAGCACTCACTAGCCTCTAGCCTTAATGACTTATGTACATCACCGAACAATATTCATAAGTGGATATATACTTCTTAGGCTTCTTCTTTGATGCCATTGATTAGGATCCATATATTCTAAAGGGTTTTCCTTCCTAGAATTTATCATTGAGTTGAATTTTTCACATGTTATAGACAATGGATTTAACTATTTTATGTATAATGTAGGGCTCTTTATAAAGCTATGTTTTCTTGCCCCTTTGCCAAAATAACATTTTTTAAATCATAATTTTCACATAATATAAGCCCTAGAAACATGACATCAACCTCTTGGGGAAATGTTTTGGAACTTTAGGTCAATTAGTTGAGTTGGATATGAGTGTGCTAGGCCGTCAAAGGCCAATTTTCTTCAATCCAAGCCTCTCCTCCATGATCCAAGAGATCCCTCCTTCAAAACGTGCCAATTGCTTTCAATCACCACCCCACCCTATCCCTAGGGTGACGTCAAGCCCTCAAAGGTGATGTTTTGGCCTCCAAAGGCAAGTTGTATAGATTGTATGGGATAGGTGAGATCCTACAAGGTGTATCTTATGCCTCCAAAGGAATTTCATCATCATCCGGTGTGTGGGCCTTGGTATCCAACCTGTGGGCTTCAAGCCCCAAGGAATCCCAAGCTAGGCTTGTTCTTCCAAATATGTCCACCAAACAAGGTTCTGCAAAGACAGTGAATAATCCCTCCAAGGATATACATTCAAAGGCATCATGATGATTAAACCAATTCAATAAAATATCCATCTAAGAATGTATATAAAAAACTATCTCATCAAAATAAACAAGTGCTCAAAGATCCTATGCAATTTTCCAAGTTTAGATATGGGAGGGTTGACAAAGCAACCTATTTGGTGAATCATACCTCAAGTTTAGGAGTGTTTCCAAAGTGGACCCCTCTCTAGGTCATGTGGATGGAGTGACATGGATAAGGGAAATACTTTTGGACATGGTGTTCATGAAATACAATGGGTTGTATTTAGTGTGTTGTACCTTCGTTTTCAATGCAACCTTTTTCCAAGACCATTTATTGTCATTAATTTATTAAGGTCCAAACACTTGGTACTCCCTATGATGAATCAATTATCTTGGGGAGTAGTACCAAAGTGTCACATGAAGGGAGAAGTAAAATTGGTTCCATGGGGGTATAGTCTATCTTGTAACACACCTTGTGTAAACCCCTCAACAAGTGGGACATTCATAATTATGTGTTTTCTTTTGAAGGTCTTTGATTTTCCAGGAGAATAATTTCATTTCTCTCAATACCTCTTTGGGAGGGAATATGAAAGGTTTATAATAGTATTTTATCTTTTTATAGCTACCTTTCCTCTGGGCCTTCATCCCCTTATTCCCATGAAATGAGGAACAATCCCTTCTTGGGTCAGTACACCCAAAAATCCCAAAAGGTAAGGAGATGAGGGGATGAAGTATGGAAAGTAACAATTATGGATGGTAATGGAATGATGACTCATCAATAGGACCTCCTAGTAGCACACCTATCCCTAAGGGTGACCCACTTACTAGGGCGCAATGTCAACCACCAAAGTGAAACAAGGGAAAAAGCATAATTTCCAAGCAAACACTACATAATCAAAAACAATTTAAGATACACCAAACTCAAATTCCTCAAATATTGAAATGAAACTCACCATAATACCTGATTTGTACCTCATGGAGCAAGAGCCAATGTCTTCCGAAAGCCAACTGATGTGGTGGATACCCTCATGATGAACTTGGAACTATGGTGATGAAGCGGATCTTTGTCTGTGCAAGTGGACACTATTGGTCAATTTGTATCTCGGTACTCCATGTCTACAACCTGAGGGCCTCGAGACATCATCTCCTTAGTTATCCCTAGGAGTTGGGGATAACAAAACTCATTTAGAAAACTTGTAGCTAAGGTGGATATCTGATATATATTCAAGAATGAAAGGTATTCTTTGCACAAAGTAGATTGATAATAAATATCAGAAACCACATATGGATATACTTAGAATTTTTTAATCATATTACAGATATTGTAGAAACATTCATAACAAAATGCAAAATGATAAAAAATATCCTAGCTTGTTACAAATGTGTAGAGAGTGTCATTCATGACAATATACAAAATGATAGTAAATATTATAACTTGTTTATAAATGGTTGAAAAATAAAATGATAAAATGAAAGATGCAGAGGAATATTAAAGAAGGATAGATAACTTCAAATGGTAATGAGAATGGAAGTCACTATTATTTAAAAAATAACAAAAGTATAAAAAACATAGAAGATGCGTGGAGGTCTTGAGGCATTAATGATATGGTAGAATACGTGCTAGGAATTTGGCTAATGAATCCAATAATTTGAAACTCATTCATGAAAATTGTAGGTGAGGTGGAGATATATTCAAGCATGAAAGGTATTCTTTGCATAAAGTAGATTGATAATAAATATCAAAAACCATATATGGATATACTTAGAATGATTTAATCGTACTATAGATATTGCAAAAACATTTGTGACAAGATACAAAATGATACTAAATATCATAAACTATTTTTAAATGTTCAGATAATCCTTGCAATATCAATAGCCAYGAGGAAGTTGTATCATAACTTATTCATTAACTSTGAACATAAAAACATTGTAKATAGGATGTATAAATTCCATGAAAAAAAGAAATGGAATAAATAAGAAAGAAACAATAAAAAGAGATGAAAGAAACAAGAAAGAAACAATAAAACAAAGGAAAATTGGTTCTGCAACCATGTGTGGTGAATCCTTTGGTATAAACCCAGATCTTCAATAATAGATTGACCCCTTGGGATACAAATAAACTCAATATCCAGGCTATAAAAATTCCAATATTTTCTAAGTCTTGACCGCTACCTTTTATCCTTTTCTTGATTACTGATTTCTAGCCTCTTTTTGTGTAACTACTTTCTAAAATTAGAATGGGAGATAAGATGATTTGGTGCATCTCAACACCTCAGGAAATTGGTGTCCTAATATTCCCATAAAATAATAAAATTGATGCTATTTAACCTCCAACCATTCCAGTTGTAGTAACAATTAACTTTTTGTCCTATCTCTCCCAAAGGTTGAGTAGATTTTGATGTTTTTTGTATTCTTCCATGAACTTTAAAAACTAATCCTTAAACCCTTTGACATGATGCCACTTGTTATTTTTTTCTATATTTTACAAACTTGTGAAGGGGATTAGATCACTATTTATTTAGTCAATATTTGGCCACATCTGCTCATTGGATCCACCATTTCTAAATTTCTACTCATATCTTCAATTTTTGAAAATCCATAAATTATGGTGGTAAAGTTCATGGTGATGGTTGTTGGATCATGTTGTCATTGATGCCAAAGGCATGATTGATTGATGTCACTGATTGATGTCAAGTGATTGATTCCAAGTGATTGATTGTTTGATTGATGCCAAAGGATGATTGAATGATGTCAAAGGTCAAAGGTTTGATATTAGTATATTGATGAATATGGATCAATGAGTTATCATTGATACATGATGCATAGATGAAGATAGATCAATGAGTTATCATTGATACATAATTCACATATGAATATGGATCGATATGGTTTCATTGGTATATGATGCGGTGTTGGATTGATGCAAAGGTGAATCATTATAGTCTTGTCATGGTTGATAAAGTGTACAAATGGATGAAATACAAAGTGGTCCCCTTATGGTGAAATCCCTCATGGGAATACGCTTTAAGGTTGAGTTATTCTAGAAGTACGGTTAGAGGACCCATGCTTTTATCTGGAATAATGACATGAATATCATGAATTTGTTGGTGAAACTATCCTAGATGGATAGTGTTTGTCATGCCATTTCCGGTGATATGTGGAACATCACATAACTCCTCATGGTTTGAGAGTTATGGTCATATGAAATTGAAGGACCCGCATATGAAGGCTTGAAGCCCCCAAAGGTCAAAGAAGTCAAAGTTCCTTAAAAGAATAAATCATTATTTAAATGATAAAGTGAAGTGACAAAATTAAGAAGGATTATTTAATGATTAAGTGAGGTGACAAAATCAAGAAGGAATATTTAAATGATAAAGTATTGGAGAACTTTCTATTTATGGAAAGTAGTTAACCCTAAAATAAGGAAAATGGGTTAAGTGACCTAGAAATGGGTTAAGTGACCTAGAGGATGAAAGTATGAATGAGATAGCAATGGTCTCTTGCAAAACATCCTTTGTGTGGATCAATGGAGAGCTTCTTGTGAGAATATCTTTTGGAGTATTGATGGAGATATTTTTGTGAGAGCTTCTTGTGAGAGCATCTTTGGTGTGGATCTCCTGAGAATTATTGTTGGCACAAGGGCAGACCCAGGGTTCAACGCTACAAAAACACACCAAAAAAACCCTAACTACCGACCCTTTTGGAAACACCTGTGAAGCAGATGAAGTCTCACTCGAGGTAGAGGCAGGGGTGGTTGTAGGACTCAGGTGTCTGCAACCTTAGCTGGGACACAGATATATGATTGTAATACTTAACATAGCACTAAGAACCGATAGTTCATCAATATTTAACCACTATCTACTGTGTGAATTAAACAAAGCATCGTATTATTGACTCAGATCTAACGTATCAAGCACTTAACATAGAGAAGTTGATTAGATCTAGAAGATTCAAGAACTAAGCACATTTACATAGGTCATATCCACATCCATATACATCATTATCACAAAGCATAAATAGATCTATCTATCTATATCAAAGCACTTAGAAAATAAAGGCATAAACACATCAACACATGGCACAAAGCAGAATAACACAGTATTTACATGGTTCATCCCCACCCTAGGGCTATGTCCACCAACTCTTCTTATTTATTAGATTCTTCACTAGGTTACATGCATAGAGCCTCAAAACCCTACTCCGCATAGGATAGGAGATCTGTGCAGCTCACTATATCCTCCTTTCCCGAGCTAGGATACAACACTAAGCCTTCTGCAGTCACTTGCACTCAGTTCTGCAAGCTTCACACAGTATGCACAAAGCACTTACAATCCTTCAATCACATAGATCTAGCACTTAGCCATTCGTAACTTCCTTCTATACACATATCCTCACTACATTTCCTTAGAATCTATTTATACTTTAAAAAATAGGGCTAAACATGGGTAAACCCATGGGTTGACATCCCATACCCATTACATAATCCCAAATCCCAAAAGCGACCCAAAAAGGGGTCGAGATCCCACGATATTTGCTTCATCTTGTGCTCCTCCTTCGACAGGCTGTCGAAGTCCCAAAATAGGTCAACTTAAACAAGGATCTCCCAAAAATTGGTCCAGGGCCAACAATGATTGAAGATCTATTATGAGAAAGAGAGCGTGAGGAGGATCTCATGGACGCATCAAAGTTTCGGCAATATCAGATATCTTGATGATAAAATTCTCAGAGCTTCAGAAACCCTAGTTTCTGGGGTGTATGCAGGCTGTAATGGGCTAGGACGTGTACATACATGGGATGTATGAGGATAGGGTGTGTACAGTGGATAGAATCATGGAGATTTATGTTTGAGCTGATGACTGGATGTTGAAGACTGAAGCAGGTTCCAGATCTGCATTATATGCACTCAGATATGTCACTGAGACTCTAGTATGGTTACATTATTGTCTTGATGGATACTATTGCTTGTTGTAGGGAATTCTTGGTATGGTTTCTATGATGTGGTTTATGCTGGTTGATGGAGTGAGTAATACTCTTGTGATTCAGTGGTGATATGATTGCTATGGTATACAAATTGCTTATACATGTTTGAGTTATCATTCATATTGTATGGTTGAGAAGCATGAGTTAGTTGTTGGAGAGCTTGGATGTGTTGTGACTGGTTGTGGGTCAGATTGGACAGTGGGGGACAAAAGAGAGTGTGATTTTTGGTTGCAGAGGATATGAGTATGTGATGAAAAGGATAAACCCTAATAGATCAGAAGGTATACACACACTATTTTATACACTGGCCGCATACATACGCGGGCTATAGTGAGGCAGGACACGTACACACGTGGGCTGCACTACTGACAGGTCGCGTACCTACTGCAGATTGATATTTGTTGAGGATTTTTGCCTCATCGCAGTTGATGTTGAGGGTGTAAGATGAGTCTTGCATTATAGAGCTAGTGATCTTGAAGAGTTGTACTCTATTCAGTTGTTGCTGAAAAACCCCAAGGATTGTAGTCCATAATAAAAATAAAATTGTACGTACATCTTGTGTTCTTTGTGCTCCTTGTGGTGATGACTCATCGATGATCTATGTTGCTGATATGTGTTCACATTTAACTAGTTATAAATGACAACAATGATTAATAAGTAAATGTTGAATGCTAACTAATGAGTTTTGTGTAAGAAGGAAGTTTTGGGAAAAAGAGCCCCACACTCATTCACCCCCCCCCCTCTAAGTGTGGTAGGTGTGTACAACAATGGTCTTGATTAAGAGTTCTAATGGCATGGTATATGTTACCAAGTTTACAAAATGCATTTGAAATAATGTTATAAGCTACAAAATCAGGATTGAAACCTTATCTCATCATATCTTTTAAAATAAAATGGCAAAGGCATTTGCACGGTCATTTGATTGCAGATATCCATTAATCGAAATTGAATACATCTTTGTGTTGTGTTTTATACCATAAGCCTCCATTCCCTTAATCATCTTCATTTCTTTAGAAGCCTAACACCTTTGGTATAGAGATGCATAAGACACCCATAGATGACAACTGGAGGCTCCATGGTTATCATATTTTGTAACAAACCCTTGTCTAATTAAATGAACTCTTTGTCTCATTAAAAATTTTCACACAATTATATTATGGGATTTCATGTCAATTATATTACCAAGAATAGATTTTCTATCCGCTATATTTTCTAAAGGATTATGAAGTTCCTAATCGACCTCATTTATGCAAACAAAGTAACAAAGGATATGTGACCTAGGCCTGATCTACAATTGGGAGAGAAAAAGATTTTGGAATGATATTCAAATGATCTGTAATGAGAATTCCCTATCACACACATCAAATGAATCGAGTTGTAGTTGTTTGCTTCTGTGCCAGGGAGTACATTTGAAAAAATGGACACATGCAGTTTTCACAATAGACATAAATATTTATAGTGAATTGTAAACTCTTTAAGAAAGGAATCCCACACCTTTAAACATGCAATAATCAGTTTCTCTTAAATGATAGCTAGCTTATCTAGAGTTGTCAGAACTTCAAGAGGATGATATCGATTTGTCTTTTTTGTGTTGCTCATTTTGAATGAATTTGAAGGTACTTTTGTAGTAGATGTCATATAGGTTAACTGAAAAAAAAAAGAGATAGACAAGTAACCTGGATTTGGCACCTTCAATTGCTTTTGTTTAGTGCTAATAAAAA
>ML785759.1:71051-82253 GCA_009831015.1 Picea engelmannii | reverse complement strand
ACTTCCATGATCTCCCCTTTTAAACCATCCATCTTAGTATCCAACATAGCTTCCATTGAATCCATCTTATTTTGTAGTTCATTTATGTCCCTATGCATTTCTTCACCTTCATCAAGAGTCCAAGTAGGATTTTCTAGAGGCTTTTTTGGTGTAGAAGTTCCCTTTTTTGGTGGCATGTTGGCCAAGTATCACTTTTGAACCTTGATTTTGAGGTGGTTCTACTAGACAATATTTCTTCTATTGTATCTCCCAAGTTTCGGCCCTTCTAGGTATGAAAATTTATTTTATGTAGATCTATGATTTTTCTTCTCTGTAATGCCATAGGTCTGATCAAAATTGGATGTGCCAAGTGGAAATTACAATAACTTCCCCACAACTTGCCGATTTTTGGCCTTTCCAGGAGATCTCACTTGTATAGCGTGCCCCGCACAAAATAATTGATACAAAATTCTAAAACTCACACCAGAAATACGAAAGACTGTCCACGATCCAATGAAACCAGTCCCACTCAATTTGGATGCTCTAGGAATAAGTTATGATTGTTTTACCTGGAACACCTTCTTGAGACTAGTCAATAGGACTAGTCCGATACCCTATCTTACATAGCGTGTATATACAAATTTAAGATGACCCAGAAGATGAAATTTTTAATAAAAATACCTTACTAATTTTTGTAAATAGCCTCCAGATTTCAGGGTCTGAAGCGTTACAGAAACGTTTTTATAGCGAAAATTATGCAATGACTCAGTTCAGGATGATTCCAGAACCCTATCTTGTACAGGCTGTATCTCCGAAAGTATAAGGCCTTAGGAGATGAATTTTGAACCCAACATACCTTGATCCATATACTAAATATCCCCCAAGAAGTTCCTTCTGAAATGTTGTAGAAAAATAGTTATAGAAAAAATTCCAAGGTGTCTCAGATGTAGTAGCAAAACCCCAAGACCTTGAGCTTTGATACCATATGTTAAGAACCAAATATCAATATAGCATAGAAAAACCTCAGAAAAAGTACTCAACACCTTGAAAAAGAGATAATTTCAAATAATAAGCCTCTTTGAGGGAGCAACCTCCTTTTACCCCACTTAAATGTTCAAGTACAAGATGATTCAAAATGATAATGTCTCCTTGGTATATATAGGAGACTAGGAGGTATAATTACAACTAATGGCCTAAATCTGACATAAATAAAATAACATTACTAATATAATATGCCCCAATTAAGGGGTAGTGACCCAATATTAGGCCTTAACAAACTGTTTCTTGGTAGAAGTTCGTATAATTGATTCTATCTTTGAAGAAAAATCAAGTTCCCTCGCGGTCTTCGATGTTGACCCTTCATCGATCTCCAACTGATTTATTTTAGGCATTGTTGATGAGCCTTTGGTCATTGGCTTTCACGAAGGAATTTTCCTGCACAAAATATTATAATGAGCTGTGAGCCAACTTCGACAAGTGTTATTCGACGCAATCGTAAATGAAAATAATAAAGACTAAGCTTACCTCTTCCTTGCAAGAAATAACCTGGGTTTACTGGTAATTGAATTGATGAAACGAGTTGTAACCTCTTCAATTCTCTCTCTTTCTCCTTCATCTTCTTGGGACATCACTGATTTTCAAATGGAATTCCATGCTTGGGCACAGACATTGAAAATTTAAAACATACTTACCTTTTCGCATCGATTCTTAAATTCATGAGTACAGATATGATTTATACAATCTATAACAAAATCCACATCATGCTTAGGATTAAATGAAAAGCAGGTTGATGACGCATGAGCATGTTACTTTAGAGTTCATTAGAGAATTCAAATTTTGAAAGTTGGTCGATGCGTGACATCATGGTATTGGTTACATGAAGTTCTTAATTGTTTAACATATAGAAAACCTCGTCCTTCAATTAGCTAGATGGATATCCTCAAATTACCCGAGCGTTTACTCACTTCAATGGGACTAGTATGATCGACATCGGGAATATGCAGGATCTTTAAATGGACATTGCAGATCAGCCAGGATTGTCAACGTCGACAGATAAAGGTTTGATATAAATCCAAAATTTTGGTGTTCAGAAATCTCTCGGTAGTTAATGAGTCCATCAGCGTTGACGGATTGTCTTTTGTTGAAATTACTAAGACAACTGAGAGAGGGGGGTGAATCAGTTGTTACTGTGCTTAAACAATTTTAAGTCTATTTAAATTTTTAATGTTTCATCAAGTGATCATCAATATTATACATCATATGAACAATGTAAACAATGAGCATCAGTCACACATAAGATATACATAGAGACAGATTTTTCATGAGTAAACCCATAAAGGGTGAAAACCTCTTCTTCTTCGAAATGATAGGTAGTCTTTTAACTTATGTACATCATCTTGTTGGTAGCCAATTCACATTTTTCTTTGGTCTTATAAGCTGCCTACACCTATGTTTTGCAAACATCAATTTTTCGTTGCTATTTTCAAATAAACGACATTTTCATTTTGTGCGACATTTGCACATTTGCCTTCGTTTTGTTTTCACGACTGTAAGCATGAAAACTTCATCTTTCGAACTCATATTTCGATTATTGTATGAACTATCATTATCTCTTTAGTCGATATGCCTATTGCGCTTACCTTTTAATTATCATTATACAGCTGGCCAGACTCTTTGATTGATACTCATGCTTCGATAGATTGTGTTATTTGGTTTTATTGAGTTGGTAAGGCATTAGCATTTGGATTGCATTTTATTTGACCTACTTGACCTTTGGTTTCATGAAAATACTTGGGTGTTGTGGTTAAACATTTCATTTATATCTTTCAATATGATACCTATGTTTGTGTTTTCATAACTATTGGCATGTTGATTGTATGAAGATCCATGGGCACCTTGGATAAATTATTGATATGAGCTATTACAATACATTGGCACATGGTTAAACATATGGTTTTGGTTTTAAATCGTAGGATTGATGGTTTCAAACTTTGGTATAACGTTGATTGAACACGTTTGTTTATACACTTACCATTGTTTCATTGGGTGGGCAATTGACATGAGTATTAAACTATGCTATAGTGGATATAACAACTATGAACGCCGGTGGTGGTACTATTGATCATAATTGTTATGTATGGCAGTGAATAACTCTACCACCTTCGCACGATGGCATTTATGCCTATCCCTTATTCCTGTTCACTTCTGTTAGCTCGGGCAGCTCTGCTCCTATGAGTGTTATAACCCTCGGCTTACCATGTGCTCAGTTCCATGGAACTAGTCGTGCGAATCGAACCAAACGGAAACCAAGCCCTGTTAATGTTTGACAATGCTCGCAAAGACTTGGAGGATAATGGATGGCTTATCTTCGTAAAATGATTTGAGGGTTCTAATCTGGCTATGGCACAATAGTTTTCCATGACCTTCGATGGCTGTAGAGCCAAGGTGGGCGATATACAGTTGGAAATTGATGAGGAATTTATCAGTTTTGCTATAGGCTTACCTGCTACAGGCAAGCGGTGGTTCAAAATTGTAAGGTTGAGGAGGTGCCATGGACACTGTTGTTCCTCTTGCACAAAGTCACCTCTTGTGACAGAGGTATACCCATCTCTGCACTTAAACCATGATGGCACGAAACTTTGATGGTAATCAAACAGTTCGTGACCTGTGAAGGTCGATACGGACTTGTGTTTCTCTACCACCTACGTTTGCTTATGAATTTTATGGGATACTCGTTGAATATGCCCTTTTACTTTCATCGTAGCCTATATAAAATGGCAAAAAGGTTCAAAAGGTAGCAGGTTGACAACAACCTGTTCCACCATGGGCTTATTAAGCTTATCGTTGTTTATCACTTGAGTTTGCACAGGGATAGTTGGAGAACTTTCGTTGCTCGGAATGGTTTCAAGGATCTGAACCCTATACAACTTGACAAACCTATGGTGAGTGAAGTCAAGTTTGTACCCCTGGTGCCCTTTCATATCCTATTGCCTGCTTCTAAACCTTCGGCCTACCCTCCTATCGACTTACCCAAGGCTATTAAAAATCCTGTGAGAAAAAAGCCCAAGGAAAACCCTACTGCCAACGCTAGGGGTAAAAATAATTCTCGTTTGATTTCTCGAATGGCTAGGAACAATCCTAAACCCTCTGCTGAGTCAAAACCTATAGTTCTGAGTGAGGATTCCCATTTTGACATTGAACATTTTTTAACTAGCGAGTACCCTTACTCGTAGGGTTTATGTACCGAGCCACCTTATGATTTCATGTCGAACCTTCCACCCTGCCTAAGGAATGACCCTAGCTACCCTGGTATTAAATTGCCTCGTGAAACCCTCAACCACATGTCCAAACCCTTGCCTGCTCTTACAAAATCCACACAGTCTCCTTGTGACCAATGCGATTCATGGTTGGAGCGATACTACATTAATGTTCCCCTACTCCAATCGAAAATTCAATCGTTGGAAGATCAAATTGTTGTGCTAACCAGCCAACGAGACCAACTCCAAGCCACTGATAAGAAGCAGAAGACAACATGCTCAATCCTTTTCAAAAATGTTGAAACAACCACAACTATTGTCAACTGCAAATTGGCATAATCAAGCCGTCTCGTTGCTATGCAGGTATTGATATCATTTTGTGAATGATCAAGGTTGATATAATGATTTGAAAAAGCTTTGTCACTCATTCAAATGCCTCTATCATTCGGTGATCATATTGTACATTGTTTTGGCTTTGATTTGATATATGATTTGCCCATGGATTTTATTGAATTTGAATGGTTGTCGTTTGGATTTGATTTGCTAAGTTTGTCTGATTAAAGTAACGAAATTAATGGTTTGTTTTCAATTCCATTCATTTTACTCCGAACAGGAAGTTTTCAAACTCAATATGGAATATGATTATGATTGGATATGGTTTCGTTATGATTCATATGCTATGATTGGCGAATGATTTCAAAGAATTTGGTTGTTACGATGCTATGTCATATAATGTCTAGAGTTGATCGTTTCCAGGTTGGGAAAAATGACTCTGTTTGTTATGAAAATGATACATTTAAGTCTGTGCGAATAATGTCCATTCCCGAATCATGGAACGATTATGATTTTCAATGATAATGTTAAAATCTAGTTGTTCAATTCTCTTGCCAGATTCGTATCAGAGATAATGCTCTGTTTGGTGTTAAATTTGCAAAACAAATTGAATGATTGTGTTATCCCTACCAAATCCGGTTATAATTCATTTGAATGGAACGATGTTGACTAGAGTCAATCAGTCCTGATTGCCCAAATTGCAATAAAAATTTATGAATTCTATTGCTTACCAATCGATCCTGTTACGATGTTATTCGAATTGATTTTTGCGCCAGTTTAAATTAATCTATTCATGGCATGAATCGTTTGTTGTGTGATCTTGTCAAATTCATATTTCTGTAGACAAGGCAATGCAATAGTTGCTTTCCATTTGTTTCGATTATGTTCAATTTGATTTGTTATGAAACAATTGCATATGGTTTGTTTTGATTACATCTGTTTCAAATTGGATATGATACGATTTCACAAATGATTGATTATAATTCTGTTGACCCGACTTTATGGTAACAAAAGAAACAGAGTATGCCTATCTCTGTTGTCATTCAATTGATTTGGATCGTGTCTGATTTCGAATGGTATAACAAACTCAAGATTAAATGATTCATTTTCAAATGGTTATTGGATGTCAATTAAATTGAAATCTTTAAAAGATTTTAATCGATTTTAAATGTTGATTCTGTACCTTATTTAGACTAGCTACAAAATTAGAGGATTCTGTAGCTAGGTCTACAGATATAGATTTTCATTATTTTATTTAACAAATATCATTCTAACTTGTTCATTTCTGGTCCTTTTCAGGTGAATTCGAATTGCATGGGATTTGATGGATAGTTTAGAGGATATTTGATTGTTTTAAGTTTTGTTTTAGTTTCCTAGTTTAGTTAAAATTGGGATATCTTCCCAGATTATGTAAACAGTTTTGATAAATTCCACAGGGAGGTTTTAACCTGTGGAAAACTTATAAATACTTATTATTTTTGTAATAAGGATCATCCTCGCTTGTGGGAGAACCAGGATTATGGATATCTAATATAGACTGAGACAGAAGTTGATATTCTGCTACATCTTTCGCTTTCATAATATCAATCTTTTGTTTCATGTTTATGTTTATCAATTTGCATTTGATTAATGACTACTTTAGCTATCTTAGTCTTTTGCAAACTGATATGAATTTATTAATTTGATCCATATATGATTTCTTCCAGTATTTAAAAACACAACAATTACTTGATTTAGTTTATGAATGACAGATTTCTCTTCTTCATCAATTAAATTATTTTGTATAAGTCTTTGCATACAAGTTTACCTAATTGTTAAGATTTATAAATTATATGATTGTTGTGATTTTTATGTCTTGTTTGTCCTATTAACAAACTTAAAGAGCATTGCAGCTATCGTTTATGAGAAGCTTCTGGATTATTCGGTGCGAGTTTCCTTCCTCCGATCTGTTAGCACAGTCATCATACACAGGACAAACCTGGAGCGTTTCCAGGTCAATTTGTTATTTATTTGTTTAGTATATTTATTAGTAGTTTAGTTAGATATATTTGTAGTTTAGAATTAGTGATTTAGTTTAGTTAATTTTCTGTTTTATTTATGTTCATAAAATTATAAAAAATCAAAAATGTCTTCCTCTGTCTTAGGGAAGAATATTAATGAGTTTTGCAGGTTTTATTTAAATATGTGAATTGTAGATATTGTACATTTTGTGAATAAGTTTTATTTCAGTTGGTAGTATAGTATTAGTTAGTAGATTATATTTATAGATTTAGTTTAGTTTGTTTTATTTAGTTTTAATTAGATTAGTTTATTAGTTAGTTTTATTTATTGTTAGTTAGTTTAGTTTATTTTATTTAGTTTTAGTTAGATTAGTTAGTTTAGAATAGTTTTTCTTTTTGTTTTCTTAGGACCTTAGATCGGCTAACGGAGCCATTAAACCCGCCAGGGTGGTTCATCCCAAATGGCTTGGGTTATTAGACAGCCCTAGACCGGTTCCACTCTCTCAGTTGACGAATGATCAATTTCGCCCCTCAACAAATGGCGCTAGAAGGAGGGCCTGAACTTAATTAATGGCACGAGGCGGTCGCAAGACTCCTCCACCCCATAATCGATCACCTATAGTGACTAGAATCCATTCAAATGATAATATCGCCCCTCAAACAACAACTACTTCAACCGACAATCCACAGATCACAGTTGAGCCAGCAACCCCTAATCCTATAGGTGGTGACATACAAGAGATTGTTCGTCAATCTCTTATAAAAACACATAGTGCTTTAGCTCGTCTGAGGCAACCAAACCGTCCGTGGGGTCAACCTTTGGACTTCTCTAATATCAAAGAACAATTAGGTGACACTAACCTCACTATGAATCCCACAGATCCAATCTTAAATCCTGCTGCAGGAGGATCTGGGATACCTCCTTCACCTCCTCCATCATCTCCTTCCTCTTCTGAAGGAGAATCTTCTGACGAAGGCGATTCCCCTTCTTAGCCTTCCACACCCACTACCCCAGTGGTAAGTCAGAACAACCCTGCTAGACCTTGTCTTGACCAGGATGTTGTAGCTGTACCTGGAGCTCAACACCCTCTACCTAAATACCCGGAGAAATGGCTTCCCAAGTTTGATCCTGACTCAAAAAAGATAGCTGAAGATAACATTAAAAAATTTATGTTAGCCATAAGACTCCGTAATGTTGAACATAAATATGTTGTTTGTAGTTTGCTCCCTTATACTTTCGAGGGTAATGCATCCACTTGGTACTTTGCCCAACAACCCCATACCATCGTGTCTTGGGAAAAGTTTGAGTCATGCTTTTTGGAAAAATTCGGAGACGGTAAACCTCCGGAAGTCCTGGTCATGGACCTTTCAAGCTTAAGAATGAACCCAAAAGAAAAAGTTAAAGACTTTAATCAAAGATTCTTAACACTTAAAAACCGAATCCCTGCAGATTCCATGCCTGCGGAAAGTCTTATAATAGCTTACTACACTAAATCTTTGCATCAGAGCATAGCTATTTGGGTTAAACGATCCAAGAAAGTCACATTGTTAGAGGCCTTTGAAGAAGCCAGCTAGATTGAAAAATACATACTTAGTCTTAAAGATTCTTCTAGCAACAAAACTGAGACTAGCTCTTCTTCCAAAAAGAATATTGAAATCCTACCCAGACCCACTCAAAGTAAAACACAACCTGAAAACTCTGATTTAGAGAACTTAACTAAAGTTGTTCAAAAACTGTCAAATCAAGTTATAGACTTAAAAAGGTCAACCGAAGAAGCTTCCTCGAGTAAAGGATCCTACAAACCTCCTTTCTGGAAACCTTTTCCTACCAACCGACCCAACCCAACCACCAAAGGACTTAATCTAGAAAGTTTGCAATGTACCCTTTAAACAATTCTGGAAGCCCAAGATAACTTGATGCCCCCTGAGATCACTCAGGAAGTAGTTAAACAAGAAATAGTTCAAGAAGATGAGTCTTCTCCAAACATTTTTGGACACTTCTCGGATATCATCTTCCAAGCAAATTTCGAGACAGTTCATCCTTATAACACTAGGAGTAAGGCATCAAATAAACCTTCTTCCGAAAATACAACAACTTCGCCTCTAAAGCAATCTAAATCAACCGAGACTAAACAGAGTAATGTGAACCCCAACTTAGATTATGATGTTGTTGAAGATCTTAAAAAGTTAAGGGATAACATTTCTATTTATGAGTTATTGAAGTTTCCATTTTTGTTACAAAAGATGTTGCAAAATATTTCAGAGAACGACAAGAATGGTAATTCAAGTGGTAACAAGGTTGTGCAAAACAAAGTCCCTCAGAAGACTTCCACTAAAAATAATCCTGATCCTCAAGATATAGGAAGCCTTCCTGTAAGTAATGTAAATAATGTAAATAATGTAGATAAAGTAGCCTTAGAAACTGCGAGTAAAAAGCCACAAGCTACCACTCTTAGTACTCGCAAAAATGTACCTCCTTTTTTGTTAACTTTTGAAATTTTCAACAAAAACATGCATTATTGTATGGTGGACTCAGGGGCGTCATCCAATGTGATGCCATGGTCTGTCTACCAAAATATTAACGCTAAAGTGGAACCATCTACTTTAAAAATCATACAACTTGATCGAACCAATGTTAAGGTTATAGGCAAACTAAAAAATGTACTTATTAGATTATCGTCTAACCCCAAGGTTCATCAGATTATTGATATAATCGTTGTGGATATTCTAGAAGTGTATGGTCTATTTTTAAGCAGGGACTGGTCAGAGCAGTTACATGGTTACTTTGCGACAGATTGGTCTCACTTATGGCTTCCAGAGAACGGCAAGCCTAACAAGATCAGGGTGAATCGTGAACACTACCTTAAGTTCACGGTCACAGATTTGAACGATCCTAACGAACCATATACACCTTTTGCGGATACACCTGAAGTACAAGGGATGGACACCTTCTTCGGAAACTTCATGGCCGAGGTTTCACCTATTTCCAATCCAGAACAACAGTCCGAGATTGTATCATATATGCAACCAACAGCTTCCACGCAATGGTCTCATGTATCCGATGAAAATCAAATTTGGTCTTTGTATTTTGATGGATCTAAGTCTAAAGAAGGAGCTGGTGCAGGTTGCATAATTATTGATCCGGCAGGTAACAAGACATTAATTGCATGTAGACTAGAATTTGAATGTAATAATAATATTGCAGAGTATGAGGCTTTATTGCAAGGTCTCAGGAAAGCTCTAGATATGAACATTCAAAACCTGGTGGTATTTGGCGACTCTGAAATAGTGGTTAGATAGGTAAGAAATTCTATCCACTGTCTCTCTCCGCATCTCAAGAGCTACCAGTCTGAGGTATGGAGTTTAATGAATAAATTTTCTGCTTTCAATATAAATTCCATTCCTAGATTAAATAATGTTGAAGAAGATCTATTAGCTAATGTAGCCTCTAAACTTCTTCCTATAGAAGGCTTATCTCCAGACGCATTCTCCATTGAGCTGTTGTTTCGACCATCTGTTCCTGACAATATCACGAACTGGAGAGTATTTGACGACGATCAGCAGATTATCAACTTTCTGCACATGGAAGAAACCTTTCAAGGCACGGTGATAGATGAACGCACCCATGATGAAAATTTGCACGATTTTACGGTAATACCTGATTTGAAATCTCCTGAAGCTCTGTCAGACATGGTAAATTCCATACCCAAATCTATAGTTAGATTAGAGAAGTTCTATGATTTTGAAGATAAATTTAAAAAGGCGGTCAACTATAAAACTAATAGTTCCTCGTTGTCTTATGAGCAAGTGAACTTAGGAACTAGTGAAAATCCTCAGTGCATTAACCTAGGCTTGGGATGTTCTAGACAAGAAAAAGATGCATTTGTTAAATTATTTAAAGAATTTAAGGATGTCTTTGCATGGACGTATGATGATCTTAAAACTTTNGACCCTAATATCATACAACATGTCATCCCGATGAAGCCCCAAACCTTACCCTTCCAACATAAACTGAGGAATATGCATCCTAAACTAGAACCGACTGTTCAAAAAGAATTAAATAAACTCCTAAGTGCTAAAATAATTTTTCCTGTTAGGCACACTCAATGGGTTTCTAACCTTGTCCCATTCCGGAAGAAAAATGGTGAAATTCGACTCTGTGTCGATTTCCGAAACCTCAATAGAGCGTCTGACAAAGACAACTATCCTGTCCCACCCATGGAACAGATCCTTCAACAGGTATCTAGTTCCGAGAGGCTATCCCTACTGGATGGTTTCTCAGGATACAACCAGGTCTTGATGTCTCCACCAGACCAACTCAAAACTACCTTTCATACCCCGTGGGGCACTTATGCTTATCGTAAAATGCCCTTTGGATTGATTAACGCGGGTGCCACCTTTTAGAGAGAAATGGACATTGCTTTCCGAGGCTTAATCAATCAGTCCATCGTGGTTTACTTAGATGATGTGACTGTATATTCAAAAAACAAAGATGATCACCTATCTCACTTACGAGCCGTTCTACTGCGATGTCATAAATACATCTCCTTAAACCCCAAAAAATCCATCTTTGCAGTAGAACAGGGTAAACTCTTAGGATTCATTGTGTCTAGTGAAGGAATGATTATTGACCC
>ML785759.1:26048-46872 GCA_009831015.1 Picea engelmannii | reverse complement strand
TAAGCCTAAATTATGAGGAAAGGTGAAGAAAAGAAGGCCAAAATGCAAGGAAGGATAAATTCTTTTGATGGCGCTTTCTAAGGTATGTTATTTACAGGTCATCTCACCATTTTCGCTATAATTTTTTTTCTATAATGATTCAAACCATGAAATTTCTATTCCATTGATAAAACATACCCAAGTATATGTGGTAAAAAATTCAGCTTGTGGGTCGTTTTATTTTGGAAGTTACACTCCGTGGAAAATAGGGTTTGTGGCTAGTTCTGAAACTAGTCAAAAACAGGTGTTTCAGGTAAAACCGTCATAACGTCTTCATAACAGATCCAAATTCAGTGAGACCAAATGTGTTGGTTAGGATACAGGATGTAGTATATTTTTTAACAGTTTCATATCAATTCAATGGATATTTTGTGCGGTCCACGCTCTACAAGGTCGCTCTCTAGAATAAGCCAGAATTCAGCAAGGTATGTCATTTTTTCTATAATGAATTTTATGAGAGGTTACAAGTAGTGCCACCTGGAGGAATTTCATAAACAACACTGAAGAACATTGTGTATCAGTTTCAAATCTTTATTCATTACAGGTACAAAGTTATGATTATTTCAAGTTGGGGTTGTTGACTAATCCAAAGCTAGTCATGGTTGAGATAAGCAGTTGATGAGTTGGCACATACATGAGGTGTATAGTTGATGATGTTGGTACATATGGATGATTCATTGTTGATTATTATTTGACACATGATTGGTATATACTTGGTACATGGTTGGATGCACTTGTTTATGGTACAGGTTGATTACAGGTTGTTTGGCACAGGTTGGTGCATGGTTGATGCAGTTATTTATGTTGACAAATTGATATATGTTGAGGATTGTTGCCTAATATCAGTTTGTGTTGAGAATGTAAGTTGATTCTTGCATATAGAGCTGGTTCTCTTGTAGAGTTGTACTCTATTCAGTTGTTGCTGAAAAAGCCCCAGATTGAAGTCCATAATAAAAAGAAAAATTGTACATACATCTTGTGTTCTTTCTGTTCCTTGTGGATATGATTTGTTGATGATATGTTGCTTATATATGTTGCTGATATGTATTCACATATAACTGATTATAAATGACAGCAATGAGTAATGAGAAAATGTTGAATGTTAACTAAGGAGTTTTTGTGTAAGAGGGAAGTTTTGGGAAAATGATCCCCACACTCATTGACCACCCCCCCCCCTCTAAGTGTGGTAGGTGTGTCCAACAGGGTGTTGAGTGATCAACAGAGGGTTAGGTGGAGAAGGAAATTCATAAATGAATTTTGTAAAAATTGCTTCTCCCACCAAATTACGATTCGGTAATATATACCTATACCAATCTCTTGATTGACCACAATGAGTAAGAAGAAAAATATCACAAGAATTGCAATCATGTTGGACCCCAACAGATTGATAAAACCAAATAAAATTGTTGACATGATCGAGATAAGACTCCCATGGGTAATCTTCGAAAAGAGGAAAACCAACCATGGATAGACTGGTAATCAAATCATAATCAGGTTTATTCATGATGAGGTAAGGTGAGTAAATGCACCATTGGTTGAAGAAAGATAAACATTAAATCAAATCTCAAGAAACAACATTGAACGGTCCTCCCTAGTATGGTTGCCAAATAAATCATGATGAAAAGATATGAAAAACCTATTACCAACATTTTCGAATATTACTTGGCTAAGGTACGATACATGGGATTATAACCTTGTGTTTATAGCCAAAGTCAAAATTTTCAATTGATTCACAACCAATAAGTACTAGGAACCAATGTTGTATTTTATGATTAAATGCGCAATAAAGAAACTAAAAAAAATGTTTGTTTGTTTGTATAAGAAAATAAATAACAAGCATAGTGTAAATCTGATAAATAGCACAGAAAAATACACATGTGAGACCAAAAATCAGCATAGTCATTTTATTGATTGCATTTCAAGTTACAACCAAAACCCTTTTTTCAAACCCTTGCGAGGGTAAGGATCAAAATCAAGCTTAGAAATATTTGGTGAGCACAACACACACGAATTTGATGTCAAGAAGTGACCAAAAATATGGATGCTTGATTATACTAGCCACAAAAGAACCATTGCTTGACTCTGCAAAATATCCTTAATCAAAAATGAAAAAGTAATTCATAATCAGATCAAAACACAAACTATCAAGACAAAATGAGTAACATTTTGAAGCATGCTTCTTAGTCCTTAATCTGTCCACCTTTAGTAAGACCATGCTATCAACAAAAGGGTTAAGATTCTATGATAACTCTGAAATGGATGAAAGTAATTAATCTCACAAGTATGAGAGCAAACATTTATCAAAAGTTATTTGCCTTGATCCCTCTCCCTCTCTTTGTCCCTTCAAGTGATCATATTTTATATTTTCAAAATTAGTGTTGGTAGTTCTCAACTACTTTAAGTTAAGTCATAAATGACTTTTAGTTATTTAGGGACAAATTATAATAAATAGGTAAATGGTAATATAAATAATAACTAATAGGTGGTACCCCTATTCTTTTAATGATCCTTAGATTTTCAATTTCCTCCTTGTTCCTCCATATTATTTAAATAAATTAATCATGCCACCTCATCAAATATATACATGAGCATAGAAATATTGATTTAGAACATCCCTTGTATCTCCCAAAATGTCACCCATATATATCAAATAAGAAAAATCTATTTTCCAAAATAAAAATATTATGTTGTTTTCCAAAAGTCAAAATATAAGTGTCATGATGTCCCAAAAAGATGAAAATGMAAATAAACTATCCATAGTCAGAAATAACACCGTCACATCAAAAACCATACTTTCTATGGGAGGAAATTTGCTTCTTTTCACTGCTCATTGTATGTACTGCYCTGTTTGTTTGTGATCTTKCCKCAGGGTACTTTTGTTCCTTAGATGCCTCGRGGTGAACCTTACTAAAATCATGGGGGTGGTCATGAGGATGGTGAGTGTGGGATGTCATTGAATGGGATGAATCATGGTATGACTCATATTTAGTATCAATTTGTTTACCTTTACTTGACTTTAGCTCACGAATARTTGTCTTGAGATTTTGGCTTGAATGCGAAGAGTGAGAATGGGATGCAATAGAGGAAAATTTTTGGACAGGTTGCTTAACTGGAGGAGGGGGTGATAATGGTAATGATAGTGTGGGACRACCACCATAATGAACTGGAGGAGGTTGAACAACATTACCCCATCCATCATTGACTAGGACTTCTGGTTGCAAGGACACATGAGGTGGACATGAACATTTGGAATGTTAGGATGGGGCTAATATGGAGGTCTCTCAGCTTGGGGACGTGGATGGAAGGTCCCTTGGCCATCTAGGTTGAGGAAACCAATTTCTAGCAACTTATTGAATTCTTCATAATCAACATCAAAATGTGTTGAGAATCCCAGTTTCTTGTTTCCCCTTTGCCAGAAATTATACTGACCTCTGCCTCTATTTCGACCTTTTCCATCAACTTCCCTGCTGAAGAAACTCATTTCCTAAAATAAAACTTATATCATCATATGAAACAAAAATACCAATCAAACATCAAATTACTTTTCCTAATAAATAATTTAAAACAGTGGATTTGATTAGTCAACACACAAGCATGCATGAAATTAATCCAATACTCTATATATATAATCCAAAATTGAATTGGTTGATCTTCGTTTTTACAACTAATACCACTTATAATAGGGATAATAAATTATATATTAGATGTGATAATATTGTATTGAGCGAAAAAATATTTTATGAAAAGGGAAGAAACAAATATTGTTCTTTTCCATAATCAGTTCATATAATTCAGTCATCCAAATTCAACCTTTATGAGTAGATTATCATCAAATACCCTATATTTGTCACCCAACAAAAATTGATTGTTCCATACTTGAATCATGTTCCTTATCAATTATTATTTTAATTTGAACTTCTGCATAATGAATTTTTTTTTATTAATATAAAACCAGAACATGGGAACAAAATGAATTGGGACATGAGAGGATTTGTAATTTGCGAAAAATGGGATTATGGAAGGGAGAGAAAATGATGAATGTCCTTCCATAATGTAATTAATTCAACATCTCAACTTCAATAATCATTTATACATATAATAAAAATTTTAAAACCTTTGTTTATCATCCAAACTAATTCCTATAGCTTCTCACAACATAATCCTTTGTTCAAAAAATCTTAATAAATATCCAAGAATAATTTCCTTAAAAGGTTTATACACAGAGATTTGAAAAGTTCATCATAGCTTATTGAGAGCATTGTCCAACGTTCATCACTTCATACTATGTATATTTTTAGTATATTCATTCACAGAGTTTGAATACAACAAGAAGAGTGGCAGTCGACTTGAGTAGAGAATGAAGAAGGTTTTATGAAGCCTGAAATTGTTAATTGTTTTTAATTACATAAAATTGCCCATCAACACATTTTCATTTTTTTGTTGCAATATGTCTTAATAAAAACTCCAAAAAAATTATCTTTGAAATCTTTCACAATTACCATCACAAATGAATGTCAAGATGATATTTTTGGGTTGAGTGCAATCCCAAATAATTTCTTTTTAATTCCATTCGAAACCGCACAGAGTTTGACTCCATTAATGTAGGGACTACATTTTACCCCCAAAAAAAATCAAGTAGAACAATGTTGGGATGAACACAAGTTAATATTAGTTTTCATGCTCGTATGTGAGTTCACGCAAAACCACACATCATACATTCATTACATATCAAGAAGTGAATATTCATAATTTTATTCATACCATAATCAATACTGAGTTAACCTTCTTCACAGACATACAAGATGCAACCAAACAAATCCAACCTTTTGAAATTATCATAGCAAAGTAGTTTTATTTTGATGCAAGAGGAGTCAAAATGTTCATACCTATTCAAAAATTGCTTAAATGACCAGGGAAGAGGTGCCTAGGATCGATATTCCACCACCAACCAAGGTTTCAAGTTTAAACCCTCAATTACCAGTTCCATAGAGTTCCAACAAAACTAAACAAGAAATAAAGGTGGTATACCTTGGGAGAAAAACTTTGCAGGGCATGCATTAACTCTCATTAATTTCATGTCACCTACAAAATCGGATGGCAACACCATAGCCTATGCCAACTTTTCAACCATAGCCTACATCCAATCATATGTTACAAGGTGGAAGCCACATAATTCCATATCAAATTTCCAAAATCATTATCTACCATAACATATGTGTATTCAAAGTTGTCCTTAATTCATAGTTCAAAGTTTGTACCATATTCAATAAACCAACAAAATGTCGACCCTTTTAAACAGATGACACCAAGATTATAACCAATGTGATAACATGTCGATTCTATCCATACTTATATGAAAATGATGCCCACAATATTGTATTTTGATATGAGACCATGTGTTTGACACTATATATATATATATATATATATATATATATATATATATATATATATATATATATATATAACAACCTCAACCACTTTTGGCATATCATCAAGTTAGCATAATAGTAAAGAGTTTAGAGATTTTGTGACCCCAATTAGCATAGTACCTTTGCAAAAATTATTTTACATTTTATTTGAATTGGTAATGATGTAATAAATGCTATAGAATAATTATACATTCCTTTGTAACTTTCATTTGTCTAAAGAACTAATCATGCATATGTGTAATAAACATGGAATTTCAAGAGATAATCATTAGTCATTGTTGTTGAAGTAATTGTGTGCAAACAACATCTTCGGGAGGAAATGAAAATTCAAATTTTCTTAGTTTCTCTTATAAGGGATCCCACCTATTCTTACAATGTTATAATAATCATAATAAAAATTTATAGGGTGCATTGCAACTCTTTGCAGACAAGGTCTAGTTGTGCATTTTTGCGTCAACATAGATCACTTTGGAGATTAGATTTAGATTGTAAATCATAATTATAAAAACAAGGCTAGGGAGAAGGAGAAGACAATTGTGTTAAGGGAGTTGACAAAGTCTAGACTTTTGTGAGAGACCAAGGTCGAGGATAGCAAAGGAATTTTTCTAGTATGAGGAGTGTAGAAGAAAAGAAGGACGTTTACTTACACAAGAGTGAGGAGATATCAAAGGTTGGGTGAAGAGATTTCATCCAATTATTGATACAGATAGGTTTGGATCACAAAGGACTGTGATTAAATATCTTGGATAAGTGGAGAAGGAATTCCATCTATAGGTCATACAGGTCAAGGAGAAGAGATAGTAGAGGAAGTCATAGGTGGGTTTCATAAGATAGAATCCAAAGGAAAAGGGTGCACCATACAAAAGTTTTTGTATGGGTTTTTTCGTACATGTATGTGGGTCTTAGTGTAGATAGTCACATATGTACACATGTTTGTTGAAGGGAAGTTGTGTACACCTAGGAAGCATGTTGTTCAAGGGTTGTACAATAGAGAAAACTTGGCGATATTTGTTTGTAGTTTTATTTCTCTTAGTGGGCCATTTTCCCTGTTATGGGATCCCTAATTTGACCTTAATAAAAGCATCTTAGTAATGTATTTCCCTTTGAGTTTTTTACCAAGGTATTTTACCTGAAAATATTGGTGTCTTGTGTTTGATATTTTGGTTTCCTAGTTTATGCTTCTGCTGCATGTTCATTTGATTACTCGGTTGTGATTTTAGTAGGTAAAGAGATTTTATTTTGATCTAACTATATTGTGTTGAGTAGAGGATAAAAATCAAAATGGTATTAGATCATACCAAGGGTTTACTTACAAAGAATAAATCAACATGGTATCAGAGCAAGGGCTTTGAAGGAAGGAAACCAATATCACAGATATCAGTAGTTGAAAGAATGTTTATAACCAAGAGGAAGAAATCAAAGGATAGATTTTAGGAAAGCTACAGAACTTAGGCAAAACATGGTTTTTGCAGGTGTGCGTAGGTGGTCACACTGGTGAAAATCGCGTACATATGCAGGTCACAATGGTGGCAGTCGTGTACTACATGGGTCATAGTGTTGATAATCATGTACATATTCGTATAAGATAGAACATGATATTTTTAGCAGAGGGTTTTCAGGGAAAATCTTGGAGCCAAGGTTTTGAAGGAGAGAGGGATTCATCCTTTGAGACATAATGGTGAAAACATTGAATATTGAGGAAATATTGGAAAGGGAAACCAAATTTCAGGTATGGAAGGCAAGGGTTCTTCTTCTCTTGGAGGCGAATTACGTCAAAGAGTATGTTGAGGTTGTGGTTGCAATTCCTAATGATCCACAAGAATTGGTAGCTCAAAAGAAGAAGGAAGTGAAGGCCAAATGAGTGTTTCTAGAATCCATAAAGGATCACTTAACACCACACATTGTTGAAAACAAATATTCCAAGGAAATGTATGATGCTTTGGTGAGTCTATACCAAAACAAGAATATAGGAAAGTTGCTACATTTGAAGCACCAACTTCAAGTTGTCAGGATGTCCAGTGATGACATGGTTGTGAACTCTCTTATGAATATTACACAGATCCGAGATCAAATTGTATCCATTTGTGAGAAAGTACAAGATGTTGAGTTGGTGATTGTGGCATTGAGAGGTCTTCCCAAGTCTTGGGAACATTTTGTGTAGGGAATATGTGCATGAGAGACAGTGTGAGGGTTTGATAGAATATGGAATAATTTTATTCAGGAGGATACTCAGTTAGATTCCAAGGATGGTTTGAAGAGTATGCCTGATGAGAACCTTTCTCTTGCCATCAAGGTAAAGAAGGGAAAGTTTAGTACAATATCAAGTGGAGAGTCTATTGCTCAATATGGAAATAAGAAGAAGAACATGAGAAAAGTCAAGTTCTTTGCATGTCAAAAAGTTTGGACATTATGTAGGTCAATGTATGCATAGGAAGAAATGGGGGAACGAAGTGCAACCAGAGGTAGCTAGGATGGAAAAGACTCAAGCATATGAGTTTTGCAAGAAGCTTGAATAGATAGAGTTCTTACTTGTTTCCTATACTTCCTTGGGATTCATATTATTTGATGCATGGTTGATATATAGTGGAGCCACATGTCTTATGAAAATAGCACAAGAGGTGTTCGAGAGCTTCACCGATTCTAACTCAAAAATTCATGTGGAACTTGGTATGGGAACTAAGAATGTAGTAAAGGGATCTCGAATAGTATTGTTCCATTTGGAGTCATGAGGCACATTAAGAGTGACAAATGTGTTATGGGTTTCAGAACTCAAGAGGAGTGTGATCTCAGTTTTAGTGACTAAGAAGAATGGATTTGATGCAGTGTTTTAGGATGGAAAGGAGTTGATAAAGCCCATAGGATCTATATCAAACAAAGAAGTTGTATTTGGAGTTAGAGAGAGAAACTTGTATAGGCTAAAGGGACAAATTAAGTGAGTAGTGGTGAGTAATAGAGTGGAAAAGAACAAAGAGCAGGTAGATCTGAAGATTGAGCAGCTTAGAGGGATCCAACCTTCAAGTTTAGGTGAGAAGGCACAACCTTCCAAGTCTGTGAAGAAGGAGTCATGGTATGATATGGCCATGCAGGATTCTCAAGAGAAGGAGGATTCTAGGAGCATGTTCAAAGGTGGTGAGACTTTGGAGACAGGTTAGTTCATGATGGAAGGGATATCTTCTGTGTCAGATGGAGCAGCCAATCAGGTGTATTGGAGAGTAGGCATGGTAATGGATCTAGTAGTGAATATTGAGCTAGCTCTAAGTGGGAGAAGTACATTCCTCTCTAAGTTGGAGTGTTTATGTTATTGATAGCATCAGATAGGTACTTCCTCATTGGCATGTGTCTAGCATGTGGAATTCGTCGAAATTATTCTAGTCTTGGGTTTACTTTAGTTAAAAGGAATTAACTAAAACAAAAGTGTTTTTTATTAGTGAATTGAGTTATTTAAGGAACATGCATAGTATGAAGCATGTAATATAAATATTAAGTCGGTGTGAGAAGCAATCCCAGTCACAGATCACTTTGGAGATTAGATTTAGATTGTAACTCATGATTATTAAAGTAAGGATAGGGAGAAGGAGAAGACACTTGTGTTGAGGGAATTGACACAGTCAACACTTTGGTGAGAGACCAAGGTTGAGGATAGGAAAGAAGGAATTTTACTAGTGTGAGGAGTGTAGAAGCAAAGAAGGAATTTTTCTTACATAAGAGTGAGGATATCTCACAGGTTAGATGAAGAGATTTTATCCAAGTATTGATACAAAGAGGGTTGCATCATAAAGGACCATGATTCAATATATTATATAGGTGGAGAAAGAATTCCATCTATAGGTCATACAGATCAAGGAGAAGATCCTAAGTGGACATGGTAAACAAATAATTTAGTCGGCTGTCGACCTAAAGAATTGGTCAACTTCCTTAACCGACAAGGTGAGGTTTACAATGGAACCCAATGTTCCATCACNCCCCCCCCCCCCCCCCCTAAACTCATTTTGAAGGAAAATAAATTCCATAACTCCCCCCCTGAATTTGTTTTGACTCCAAAAGATGATCAAAGATGGTATAACAACACGCTTGAATAATTTTAATCAACATCAATGCTGATCAATGAAAAAAGGAAGTCATCAATTGAAAAATTGGTTGCAAAATTGTTTTCCAAAACACAATCCCAATCGGTCAGGTGACTAGACAAAAATACAACACAAACTAGTCAATCAGTCGAATAGACAAGAAACCCACCAAGATAATCAGTCTATGTCAATCCAACAGTCTCTATCATGTAGAAATTCTTTGTATCCAAACAATCTCTATATTAGGTACAATAAGTAGAAGTACATCTCCCAACAACACATTTGAACATAGTTTGATCAGTCCCAACAAATCCAAGTTGATTCAACAAGAAGCAGTCGAGTCAACAAGACAACAAATCAGTTGGGTTTACACATCAACAACTTCAATTCTCCCCCCCTTAAACACAACTAAGGGGTTGATAAGTATCAACAATAGATCACATTGAAAACACCAGTAAATGAACAATAAATGGTTGAAACTCAATTGATGAATACTCAGTCAAAAAAATCCAGTCGAGTGTCATCTCTGCTCGAACCTCAACCGACCAATATCCCATTCAATCTCCAATCGACTGTCATGTGAGGTTGATCCTTGGTTGACCACTCAAAAAAAAAATTAAGAAATAGGAATGCAGCATGATTTTCCAACTGATGATATAGAATATTATGAAGTCCTCAAGCATATGGATAGATTCACCCACGACCATTCATCAATCCAACCACACTCTATCCTAGTAGTTGGCACTGGTCCACTTTTCTGTTTTTTGTGTCTTTTATGAAAATATTGGAAAGCATGATCTCCATTCCTTTGAGTTTTATTGCAAGGATGATGTTAGGGAACATAGTTATGTGTTGGATGATCAAAGGAATATGGATCAGGTTCTAGTCTAATATCAGGAGCAGAAAAACCTAGTATATCAGAAGCAATGTCATCAACATAAATATTCTCATATTATTGCATGTTACAAACAACCAACTCATCAATTTATTCAATAATAGGTTTCTCTTCTAGTAAAATGTTCTAAACTCCACCTGCAACAAATGAAACTTCCTTGGTTGTAGAAAGTCTCAGTGTAGGTAGGAAGGAAAAAACAACATCATATCCAAGACCCGTTCATGGTGACTTTATCCTAGAAATAATAGGAACAACAATACCATGTCCATTCTTCTCAACTAATCCTCTCATATACCCCATATTGTTGAGTAGTCAAGACCCAATACCTGTCGTTTGTTTTCAAATATGGGAAAAAAACACAATCATTAGTATTAATGCATAAATCAACAACGTCTTTATTGCAAAGAGTATCAGGGGGTGAAGAAGTAATATATGAGTATGTCATCTCAACAATAAAAATCATCTTACAAACAATTGGAATACAATAAAAGGTAGAAAGGGTGGAAGAAGGAATAGGTGAGCTTGTTAGCTCAACAAGATCTTCTTGTTAGTATTCTTCTCATCATTTTGTAGTCAATGAACTTGATCTTCAATGTTTTGTTTGTAATCCTGCAATCCTTGAATACTCTCATCCTTCTCATTCGGCTACAAAAATATGGTATCATAATCTTCTTTCACATTATGATATTCATCAAATAGGTGGTTGTTATCTTCTTGAAGAGGAGTAGCTTCTTCTCGAAGTTCATCAACAAAAGCTTGTAAATAGGAAACTTCATTTACTAGCTGGGTAGTGGATTCTTCTAGTCTACAAATGTTTGTCTTCAAGACAATTTTTTGTGTGGGAAATTTTTTTTACCTCCTTCATGAGATCATCTACAAGAAATAATTTAGTGCCAAAGTAATCTACCAGATATTGAAAAATTGTCTCCATTGTTCATTCTATGTCAAAACGTTTCCTAGATTTCTCATCAAATAACTATAAATGGATGGTTTGAAAAGGAAAACCTCATCTTCCAGTTGGGTATGGGTTGTCTCCAATTCATTCTTCAATCATCAATTCTCAATCTACAATTTTGAAATGACATTACACAAGTCTGTGACCTCTGTGCAAAGTTGATTACAAGATTCTTCCAATGCAATAGCCTTTTTCTCACGAATCTACTGCAATTTTTTAATCACCAAAATTGCATCTTCATTAAGCATGCCCATCGTCAATGAAGGGAAATAACCAAGGAAACAAATATATAGATGATGGTTTGAAAGGAAAATCGACCACAACAATAATTTTGGCTTCACTAGTTGGTTTTCTGGTATATTATCCAAGAAAACAATGAAAACACTAGGGTACCATTTGATCTATATCCAATAATAAATTGAGCAGGGTGAAATCAATGTGAGCAGTCGATCATGCACAGTCAAGTGTGGCCACACCAAGAAGCCACCATTCAATGAATGTGCTTGTACAACACTAATAACTCAACAAATATGTGGAGCCATAATCATTCCAATCACACACATATCTACCCATCCATGTCAAGGGGCCACTAGAAAGAGATCGAATGTATCTCTGGTTAGAACTAAGTGCAGTCCATGATTTGATATTTTCAAAAGGATGTTGGGAGGATTAATGAGAAAATATAAACATCAATCAAACCCTTGTGTGGTCGAGTTGAATCCTTGTGTATTCAAATCCTTGCCAATCTAGTGAAGTAGAGAGTGTTGATCCACGATCGAGTCGAGTTGAGTGTTAATCTGCATTGAGTCGTCGTCAGTTGCTAAGTCAAGACAATAAAGGAATGGTTTGGCATGAGGAAAAACTCAGTTGGTTTGATCTATAAAATTCCATGGATGTTCCACTAGAACAGATCATCACAACATATCTAATAAAATACTGAAATATTTACTATTAAGGTTATTTTTCCTTTAGATCTCCATAATATTTAGTTATTGATTTTCTTCTTATGAATGGAATATATAAAATGAAGAAAATAGAGAACATTAAAATATAATTGCACCATTGAAAAATAAACAGAAGATATGACCTGGGAAAACCAATACAGGAGAAAACCCAACTAGAAGGTGAGGCTTCTATGCTCTCTTTTCTTTGGTATAGAAATGATGCAAGTACAAAGAAAGAGGCACTCTCTGTGGAGTTTCCTTTGACTTGTGATTTATGGCTGCTACAAAATCTCTCCTCCTATATTATTCTCATAGAATACCACTCTCATATGTTTCTTTCAACTATGGAACAAGATACAATGCAAAATAATGGAACCCCTTCTCCTCCCAGTGGCCTAGTATTTAACATAGCTTGATAACCATCTAGGGGTAGGTTTTTGAATTACTTAATCCTCAATTGTGATAGGGTTTTGTACCTTCTAGAATCTTCTTGAAATCGTTTACGTGGCTAGCCCCATATGCATGAGTAACAGGGGATGATGTGTGTTGGCCCTTGACCAAGTTTTAGAGATCCTTGGTCACTTTTGACCTATTTTGGGACTTCGACAGGCTGTCGAAGGCGAAGTGCAAGTTGAAGTAGAGATCGCGGGATCTTGGCCCATTTTTACAGATTTTTGGGATTTGGGATGATGTAATGGATATGGGAATGTTGGCCCATGGGTTTACCCATGTTTAGGCCCATTTTGTAACGTATAAATAGATATCTAGGCGATGTAGGAAGATGTCGGTGAGCTAGGTGGAGGTAATAGTTGTAAGTGATTTGTGCATACTATGTGAGACTTTCAAGGCTAAGTGCAAGTGACTGTAAGGGATTGAATAAAGGATTTGTGTTGTAAACTAGCTCGGGGAAGGAGGATCTAGCAGAGTACGTGCAAATCTCCTGTCCTATGCAGAGTAGGATTTTGTGGCTCTGTGCATGTAGAATATTGATAGAAGGCAATAAAAGAGAAGAACAGTTGGTGGACGTAGCCCCAGGCTAGGGGTGAACCATGTATATCCTTTGTTGTTGTGATTTGTGCGATGTATTGATGTGTTTATATGTTGACTTGCTTAAGTCTTTTGATATAGATGAATGGTGTTATAACCCTAAATTGCACCACACATGCTTACCTGGCATTAGGCCAACTCATATCCCTTCATTGCCAAAACAGCTGCTGAACAACCTCTTTAAAAATCCTCTTGGGTTAAGGCCCACGCGCCCTAACCCATTACTGCATGCGTGTGCACGCTGGCAGGCCCACTACAGCCCACATGTACCTAACAAAGCACAAAAATAGAAAAGTTGCCGATGGAACAAAAAGCTATGGGTCAGTTAACTGAAACTCTCGGCCATGCATGGCCGAGAGTTCATCCAAAACCCTAGCTCCTTCTAGCCTATAAAATAAGGGGTAGGGGTACCATTTGGAGGAGGAAAAATATAGTGAAGAAACTCTGCCCATTTGTTGAATCCATTGTCCCAACCCTTTAGCCTTTCCTCAAGCCAAAGGAGAATTAATGCAAAGCAGTTGGAGGACAGAAGAGGAGGAGCCCAAGATTAGGATCAAGGAGCGGTGGCCAGTCTCGACTTTGATTGTAAGTTGATTCATTTTTCTAATAATAAAAGAATACTTTTCCCATCCCAATGCATGATTTATCTATGGTTTTTTTAATTTATGCTTAATTTCTAACCCTCAAGTATAGAAGTAGCATGCACGCATAGTTGTTTGTCTTGATTGCAGGTTATCTTTGGAAGGAGCAGCGTAAGCAAGCGGGCAAAAAGCGCAACAGAGGATCTACACCAAACATCAATAACAAGGTTAGTAGTTTATTTCCATGCATGTATTGTGAAAGAGGGGTTTAAGTTTTGGGTGGTAGGTTTAAAAGTAATTTCTTTACGGTCAAAATCTGCATGCAAGTTTGACCCTAGTTTGCTAGTCCGTAGGGTATTTTTCCGAACAACAGAGTTGGCGACCATACTAAGGAAGATACTCTTTAGGGTTTCCAGATTTAGTCAAGTTTGTAGGTAGTTTAAAAGATTAGATTTTATGTCTTTCTTTGTCTGTCTTTTTTCTGTTAGGTTTGAGCTAGCAGGGAGCCTGGTTCTTTATACCAGTTTTTCCTTGACTGTTTCTTGATGGTAATTATCAGGACACATAGAGGTACACATGGCCTGCAGAAGGCCTGCACGCGTGTACCTTCGCCCTAACCTCTTACAACCCACGTGTGAACGCTAGCTGTAGAGGTTTCAGTAGTGTGTAGGAGCTCAAAGAACTTGAGAGGAAGTCCTCCTCTTCCCTGTCAGAATTATACATTCTCAGGGGGTTTTTTGGATCCTGTCTGAGTCTTGTTGGTTCACAGTCCTGTCTCAGTTTGTCTTTTTGTGTTTTTTTATTCCTTGCAATTATTTTTTCTTTTCTATTAGAAGAAGCATCCAAGCCTTCAAGAGACCCTGGTTGTCAATACTAGAGGCCTCTTCATGGTATGGGCTTCCTGTGTTTATTTTTTTCTTAGAATTTATACATACACGCGGCCTGTACAAGGTCAAACCACATGTACACGCTTCCTGTTTCAGCTCAGCACGCGTTTGCCTGCGTGCTGTTTTAGTGACAGTAGCGTGCTTGACAAGCTACTTTTTAATCAGGGTGGGGTAGTCATCCCCTCCTTTGATGAGAAGTATTCCTCTCAGGTGTTTGATTCTAGAGGTTGAACAATCAGTAGGTTAGGTCCTCTTACCCTTAGCCTGCTTTTTCTTTGTTGATAATTGACAGAAAACATAAAAAGAAAAATTTTGTTTTATGGTTTTTAGACAAGCGTAAGAGTCTTTGTTTTCTTGATTGCCATTGTGTGCCTTCACTTTGATTCTTTGTGATCTGTGCTTTAAGCCAGAATTTGTCTTTCTTGGTTTTGTGCTTGTCGGTATTTTCCCTTTGTTGCTTGATTAGCACTTAAATAAAATAAAAAAAGAAAAAAAATCTTTTCATTTTCTTCTTTGTTTGAAGATTGTGTTTCTGCATCAATAGCTAGGGAGAATTATTATTGTTCATAAGTTTGTTGCAGTGAATTTAGAGMATAAGTAGCTCRTAGTCGAGCRAAATTCCCTTGTGTTTGTTGCATAAAATATTAGAAAAATTGAAAAGAAAAAGAACTCTTTCTTTGTGAAAAGTTGTTGATTTTTGCATTTAGTAAAAGTATTTTGTTTCCATCTTTTTTCATTCATTTTTGCTTTAGTCTTTACACATCATCAGTTTCACCTTCATACCCTGTGACATAAAAAATCCCATAAAAGCAACGCTAATTTAAAAACTATTAGACTTTTTGTTTGTAGGGTTCATAAACTAGTTCAGGATTAGGGCCTTAGATTAGGTTGGAGAGGAAACTCTCCAAGGCCATTCAAAACCAAACATTGGAGTCTGTGATAGGGAGTGTAGAAGTCCAGTTTCGTGGAAGTTATCTGGGACCCCTCTCTAACACAGGGGATAAACATGAGGTCACGTGCAGAAAGGTAGCGAAGATAACCCCTCCAAAGCTGGACCAATCGTAGTGGAGAACACATATCGAGGGCTTGTTTTGGGATTCCGTCGTTTGCATTTTCCATGGGGCTTCGTGGGTCTCAAATCCGTTCAAGGTCTTCAGTTTTCTTCTGGACCATTTTCTCTCAATACCCTTCACAGGTTTTGGGCTTGATACCCTTCTTATTGTGGTCTACTCGACTTTTGACTGTACCCGCCTGGTGACTGTTTGTGTGCTGGCAGCCTAGTTGCCAATCTTTTTAGGGACATACACAGGTGACTGCGGGGCTATACCGTGGTACCTAGGACAGAAATTGGGCCACTCTTTGTAGAGTATACCCAGAGGGTGCTTCCGTGTTCGAGTTGCACTTGCACCAGTAAGTTGCTCTAGTGTTGATTGTTGTAACTGTTCTTCAAAATAGATTAGTGATTGCTTGTCTTATCTCTTAGGGGCTTCGTTTTAGTGTGTGTTACTATTTGAACGTGTAGAATACCTTAGTGTGTCTTGGATCTTCTCACACAGTGGAGGATTTTGAGCTCTGCCGGTCACGAAGGCTTCTGGGCCTGCTGCCGGTTATACTGGAGCCATCCCCGCCACCATTGAGGCAGAAGCTAGACCAACAAGGGTCTTTCGAAGAAACCGAGTTACAAACCATTGTGCCCGAACAACTCCCAGAGGAATCAACCGCTAATATTGGCTCGGTTGAAACCCCAAACACTGATACCTGGCCATCGATTATTGTACCAATCCAATTTTACGAACGCCTGTCAGTGCGTCACACAGCTATGGAAACAAACGTTGTTACTTCCTCTGGGAATTCTTCCATTCCCACCATAGTTTCTACCACAGGAGAAGCATCTCCTAACTTGCTTTCATCAGTCTGAGCCACCATGGTCTCGACCACAACTATGTCACACAGTGGACCGATCCCATCTATCACGGCGGCCACAACTCCCTCCACACCTAGTGCGACAGGCCCTTTGTTCTCATACAGTATGCCTAGTTCAGGTACAAGTCCTGCACTCACTCACTCCACTTTACAGACTTTGGGTCTGGGGGCAGGGAGCTCTAACACTCCTCTACAAGGTCAACTTGGGGGCACTTTCATCCCTTTTAATGCTTTTCCTTATGCTGGAGGTCATATCTCTCCTTTGTCCCCTTCGCTTGGTGGTCTGCATCAACAGTCCATCGGGCAGCCTGCACACACTAGTTTATTTGGAGCCGGGAGTCAAGGAACACCTGTGCACACTATGCTGGTAGGTTCGTCACCATTTGTTTGGAATGAGACATTTGGTAACAACACTTTTGCATCCACCGCTTTCCCGTCTGGGGGCACTCCCATTTTTGGATAGTCTACTCTGACACAGGGTACTATTCCTGCGCTGGGGGAACATATAACAGGACCTTGGAACTTAGGACAAGGATCTGTTCCCTCCTCTGGAATGTCATTCTGGGGTAATTCTTTCCACAACCAATGGAACCCTGGATAGACTACTATGCCTCTCCCATCAGGACCGGTATGGGGCAATCCTTCCCAAAGTCCGTCAAACACGATGAATGCCCAACATCCTATGTCCTTTATGGGAAATCAGCCGATGATGTCTCCACAGATGAAAAACCCTTATGCTGGTCAGGGCCATGGTTTCTACCAAAATCTGGGCCAGCAACCAAACTTTTCCTAGAAAACTGGTGCCAGTCAAACTCCAAGACCCTTTTTCCCAGGCTATCAGCAGCAACCCAAACTACCATTCCTGGCAACGTTACACTTGCCAGATTTAACAAGGTTGTTAAATGATCCTATTTTTCATGATCCATGTTGGCCTCCTATGCCAACGAAGTTGCCTTCGGACATTCCAAAGTTTGAGGCCAAGCCTAATGAAGATCTAGGCGATCATGTGACTACCTTCCATCTTTGTTGTTCATCTAACTCATTGAAAGATGACTCCATTTAGTTGCGATTGTTTCAATGCACTCTTATCGAGAATGTCGCAAAATGGTACATCGAGCTCGATCACTCAAGATACTCTTCTTTTAATGAACTGGCAATGGCATTCCTTAACCATTTCCAGTTACCTGTGAGATATGATGCTGGCACAAAGTTGCTCGCTAATTTTGAATAGACAACAACGGACCATATCTCTGATCATATCCGAGAGTGGAGACGCTGGAAGAGTCTAATTAAAGTACCAGTCCCACCAACATTCCTGCTTGAGTGGTTCCTTAAGTCTTTGGTCCCACAATTATCCAAAGACATCGCAACTTCTGGGGTTTTCTCCGAAGAAGATGCCATCATGAGGGTTCAACAGTTTGAGCTCATCTATTCTCAGTCTGGTTTATTATACAACATCCTGTCGGATGCACCATGATTGATACTGGATAAAACTAGACAAAGAGCTGGACCACATGCCGATGGCATTGTTGGTTCAGCACAAGCCAAGCTCGATGAGCCATTGACAAAGCAATTGCAACAGTTATCTATCCAACACTCAGTGGTCATCCAGACTACTGCTTTGGTTGCTCCTCCTACCCAAACGTCGAAAGTACACTCCATGCAGTCGACTAACCCAAAGGTCACCCAGCAGCCTGAAGGGAAGAAAAAACAACAAAATAAGGGTAAGGGGGAGAAAAAACTCACTAATAATGCTGGCGAGGGCACCACGGAAAAATTGAAGGTGAGGTATCCGTGCAACTTGTGTGCGGAAGACCACCCGACCCATATTTGTCCTCGAATTGCAAAGGCCCAAAATTTTTTCACACAGCAACATCAAGCCATGTTGACTAATCCCTTTCAGCATGGGTAAAATTTAACTCAATCCTCTATAAGTGCAGAAGGGGGCAGTCAAAAAACCTGCCTTCCTCCAAACAATCCCTCCTCTATGAACGTATATATGGTTAGAGGTGATGCTTTAATAACAACTAGAGCGCACGACTATAGTAAACCAAGAACTTCTGAGAAGGGCAAAGAAGTTGAACTCCCATCTCTTCCTCTACAGATTGAGAAGACGTTGGGAGAAACGATGACACACATTCCAAAGGGTGCATTTAAGAAAGCTTCTCACAACCCAAATGCAAGGGACACCCAGAATTACTCTGTGGTGGAGGATTTATCACAAACCCCTTGTGCGATGTCTGCTTTGGAGGTCCTCCAAAGCTGCCCTTCTCAGAGGAAAGCCTTGTTAACTTCTTTAGGCTCTACTGAGACTTGTAACCCAGGTACCATCATGTTAGATACCACCAACTTAAAACCTCATCTGCCTTACCACATAGCATTTCAGATAGTAGTGGCTCATCCCACAAAAAAATTTACACACAATATCTTCCGCACGGTGGTCGACGAGGGTGCCTCGACATGCGTTATGTCGTTAGCATGTTGGAAGGCCATAGTCCAGCCCATTTTGTCTCCATCACCTACTCTCCTCACTACTTTCGACGGTCATTCTTTCCGACCACATGGCATCATTCCTTCTTTCCCTGTGCAGTTAGGAGGGAAGACTGTGTGTGTCGAAGTAGAGGTAGTCGATGCTCCCCTTGACTATAATCTCTTGTTGGGACAGAGTTGGACTTATGATATGTAAGATGTGGTTGCTACAGTTTTTTGCATCTTGTTGTTTCCACACGAGGGTCAGATAGTGAGCATCGATCAATTGTCCTTCTCTAGACCTGACCTAGCTTTGGGGGCATCCACGGTTCCCATGATTGATAATCCTCAACCCGATGTCGTTAACGTAGGAGTGGGTTTGTGCCCGTCCTTGATGGGTACCTTCGATTACCCACCTCCTCGGGACGATGTCAAGTTTATATATAATCACCATAAGGTTGAGATTTTTCAAGTTTCGTCATTCCGTATGACTTACTTTGAGGATCCTTGGATTCTTCCTTCCCCATCAGCCACGATGGATGAGACAGGGCACCCCGACATGTCCATGCCTCTATCGGCCGCTGAAGTAGCGTACTCTTTAGTCCAGCAAGTGTCAACTAACTCTGATCCGACTCCCACACAAGAGTTAGATCCACTTCTAGAGCCTATCTGGGCTCAGGGTTCTCTCGCCAACACCGATTTGTTAGACTTAGTCTTGCCTTCTGATGAAGCAGTAATCCAAGCAATGACTAGTCCGAACAAACCTTGGGAAGATCTTCATCACAGATCATATTTCCTCCTAGAGTTAAGCTGAATCCAGGAAGGAGAATTCACTATCACCATGATGGGAGATCATCCATGTCCTATTAATCTCTTAGCTACACAGGAAGTTTATGTTGAGGCCAATATGGCGACTATCGCTGAAAATATACCTATCAACATCTCCCGAAACCCTGGCGTCATGGAGAATGTCTTCGTTGGGGAGGATTTCTCCCCCAAAGAGATTCAAATTTATACGGATCTTTTCAAAGAATTTCACGACGTTTTTGCCTGGTCTTATGAGGAAATGCAATGTATCGATCCGAAAATAGTTGAACATGAAATCACAACGTATCCTGATGCCAAGCCTGTTCGACAAAAACTTCGTCCAGTCAATCCTAAGAAAGCAGCAGCCATTAAGCTTGAGGTTGAGAAATTGCTCAAGGTAGGTTTCATTTATCCTATTCATTTGACTCAATGGGTGTCAAACCCCATGCCAGTCAATAAAAAACAAGGCACGTTTCGTGTATGTACCGATTTTCGTGATTTGAACAAGGCATGTCCAAAAGATAATTTTCCAACCCCATTCATTGACCAGATCATTGATGAATGTGTCGGTTGTGAAGCCTTTTCATTCATGGATTGATTTTCGGGATATAATTAGATCCAAATCAAACCTAAAGACCGATACAAAATGACATTCATTTGTCCGTGGGGTACATTCGCCTATCGTAAGATGCCTTTTGGCCTCAAGAATGCTGGAGCCACTTTCCAGTGGGCCATGTCTTTTGCGTTTCATGACCTCAAACATATAGTCGAGGCCTAT
>ML785758.1:788896-805298 GCA_009831015.1 Picea engelmannii | reverse complement strand
TGTCAAGACTGTAACTTCACCATGTGCATACATCCTCATACATATCCTTTACCCAAAGCATATATATCTCTCTCTAGTCATGTGCCATATAAGTGTGTGTAATAATGAACAAGTACAATAACCCTCACATGAACTAGATATTAAGCCCTTTATGATATTCATCATCTTAATACATCAACCACTTCACAAATACAAGCTCTAATCCATGTATCACAAGAATCCTTGTTGGGTGTTCTTATCCTCTTTCTACTTCTTAATATGGCCCAGGTTCAGATCTAAACAAGCTTCCAACAAAGCCCTCTAAAACTACCGGCCCTCCTGGTAACCCAAAAGGCAACACAACACACATAGTGTAATGCATAGTCTCACCCAAGATAGTTCTATGGGTGGATACAATGCTCAGGTGCTTGTAGCCTGGGAATGAGTGGGGATATGGGATTGTACTTTGTGATCTTCATTCATACATCTAGATTTAATATACTGTCATTATTTATCGATGCAAGTAAATCAATAGATCTAACTACTTCATCAAGACATTTATATAAGACTTTACCATTGACAGAAAAAAATTAAACAATAAACAATTCACACAATGTGTGATCTACCGTGGTTCAGCCCATCCTAGGATACATCCACAAATATTTGGATCTCAAACTCTTTTATTATGTTTCTACAATATATCGCGCCACATGCACTACAATCTCTAATCTTACAATCTCAACAACATTCTCAATCCCTGTGAGGCTGACTAGATCACACCAGGCTCCTCAACCTACAATAGAACCCTCGGGACTGAGTTGCTTGACTCTCCTCTAGCTCAAAAAATTACAAAAGGTTACAGTTCTTACAATCATTAGTTTAGCTACACAAAGCAGTGTTCCTTTTCATGTTAGTGTCTGAACGTCGTACTCTGAACACCCTACCTAGACCTCCTAGGTACTTACTTATACATATTATTGGATTATCAACCATTACAATATCTTAACAAAACCCTAAACCTAGCATGGTTAAGATTCCTTGCATGCGCGCCTTGCATGCTTTGCTCACACGTGTTGCTTTTCCTTCCAGCGGTCTTTATCCCACTTCATGCTTTTCTCTCAAAAAATATCCTTTTCCCCAAAATGGGCCTCAACCCAATAGGCCCACAACAATGGCATGTGTCTCATCCTGAGCCACCTAGGCTTTATAGGCGCCCTCGAGAGCCTATTCTAGACTGTGGAACTTGTCTGCAAGTTCCCTTCCTCATGTTTGGAGCTACATGGCCTTTTCTGTGAGCGCTTCTAATACATGCATTGTGATCTCCTCTTGGATCATTTCTGTTCACTCTTCCTATGCTTGCACCATGGTCTTATTTTCCTCCTCCAAATGCATGATAATCTCCACTGTCAGCTCTTGGAGAGGTTCCATCTGCGCCTGTCTCTCATTCCTCTACGTCTGAGTTTCTATTAGTTCTGCTTGCAACTTATTCATGTCTTGTGCTACCTTGAGATGCTCATTGATATTCATTTTTTTCTGCCTCTGCTTGAGGTCCTGTATGGTTGGGATTATCTTTCCTTCATCTTGGTCCCACTACTAGACCTCTTCATATTCCTCCAATACTGTCCATAGTTGCATTGCCCTGTCAAACAAATCCACAATTCTGTTGCCTTTTATTTCCATTTCGACCATTCGTCCTATAGCTTCTTTTCTCCTTTGTTCTTTCACCTACGGGGGAGTTGTAGGAATGAGTTTTTCCTTGAGGTTTTTTATCTCCTTCCAGTATTGATCAATTTTTTGCACAATGTGATAAATATTTTGCATTGTGTTGGGCTCTTCTATTTACACATTTTTTGGGATTCTTTCATAGGCTACAATCACTCCCTGCTCGAGCCTATCGACGTGATCTTTTTTTCCTTCTTTCTCCGCAATCAGTTGGTCGCATGTAATTTGCAACATTTTTGCGACTCCCCTACTCACCTCTAGGTTGGTGGCATCTATGTGGGACCTCGATTGTACTTATTTAATGGAACTTTCTTGTATCCCATAGAGATCCTTTGTGGGTATCTATGCTAGTATTATATCCATCTCTTTGACCTCCTGCAATGGTGTCTGTGTTGTTTCAGGATCCAGCCTAATCATTTCACATGTGACAATAAATGTGTCGATGCTCTGGGGGACAAATTGTATCATCTCTTCATGTTGCTTTTGCATTGGTGGCATCAATACTACCTTATTCTCCTGCATGATGGCCTGATCTTTTGTGTGGTCCCGTAGTTGTTGTATGTGCGGATGGAATTCTATCAATTTTTCCATGATCTGCTCTCTTTATTCCTCTATTGTTTTGATCGCTTCCCCACTCCTGTCTTGGATATTGTCCATGACGAGCTCTCCATCATCCCAAGTGAGGGTGATGTCTAGGTCCTCTATTTCATATTTCTTTTTACCACACACATATGTTCCTTGTGAGATCTCCTTTGTTGATTGTGAGGGTTGTACTCCATTGATTGTGCCTGGGCATGTTTCCTACTCACCCTGTGTGGAATTCTTCATCAAAACCTGTGGTTGGCTTCCTGTTCACGTTGTTGTGTGCATTCTCCTTGGTTTTTTCTGGATTGGGCTCTGACATGGCACTATTTGCGTTGTTGATGTCCGAGTATTACCAGCCGAAATCCCTATTTGTGATGAAGAGCATGCTTCATTTTTATCTTTAAGATTAGTAGTTTGTGTCATACCTGTCTTTGTGGTGGATTTAGTTATTGGTTGTTTCCATTACACAAAACAATCTTTGATGATCCACTCCACCTCCTCCTTGGTCACGCAATAATGCATCTTCAACCATGCTCGTCTGGGATCCCTCGCATCTTGGGTCCATGTATGGTGGTGGGATGCCTTTAACATTGCAATCCCCTCAGTTTTTTGCACAAACTCGCTCAATATGAACCATGTGTTGGTAGTGCACTATTGAATTTCCTCTAGCATCATGGCAAACACCGCGTTGTTTTCCTACTGTGCTTTGTTGTCCTTCACCTGCCAAAGAGACTCTTACCTAGTTGCGTAACACTTCCCCATCCTAGTGATGAAGGTGGTGTACTTGGGATCCTGCCACCCTGTGAGAGAGACCAATATTATCAACCAGGAGTAATGGAACTCAGTTCCATTATCCTGTGCGTCGTGATAGTCTAGTAAGAATTGGTTCAACAAATATTGTACCCAGTTGAACATCATTCCTTTTGCGCATTACGTTGCTACTACGATTACACATTGCATGGACTTCCTCTCGATGACACTTCCTTAGTATCTTGCATGATATCAATTTGTTGGTGAACCTCATCACGTCATCATTTGTTTCTTTTATGATGAGGCCTCTAATCCCCCACGACATGCCAAATTGTGCCTTCACCTACTCTGTGATTTCCTTCTCATGTGCCTTGTTTTCCAAAAGGTATTTTGGTTGCGTGTCGGTTGTGGGAAATATGATAATATTGAAAATGTGTGCCACATATATTTGTGTGGGCATTTCCATCCACAGGATTCCCCCATGGACCTGGGCCACTAATATTTTGACACATAGGCCGAAAGTTTTTCCCTACCCAAAGTGTGGAATGTCCAACAAGTTCATGATGTTGGAGTTGTATAACCCCACAATCCATTGTGTGAGCTCTAATACTAGACATCCTAGGGGTCCAACCTCCCATGTGTTGATCAAATAGAATTCCTCAGCCAACTCCAGGAATTTTGGTGCATCGTGCATGTCATGTTCCACATAGAGAAACTTGGGCACTTTCCCCAACATGTCCTCGATAATGGGGATTGTGTATGGAATGAAGTGTAAGGAAATATATAGAATCTTGGGGGTCTTTCCTTTTTTTCCCATCATGGACGTGCTTGCCTCCGTGGCTTCTATGCCCTCCTTGTCCCTAGGTGACTCTGGTCAGTATGTTATGTCCTTGACCTGAACTTCTTCTTGTGACTGGGATGATCTTGGTTCCTCTATGTTGGTCAGTCTTGTAATATTGTTGGGGTTAGGGTTTGAAACCCCATTCCTGGCTCCCAAGCTCTTACCTTCCTATCTTCACTGTGTTGTGGGGAGCTCTTCCTCAACCCATATCGGGATACTAGACTCTAGCTCCAAAGTGGTCATGTCCTCGAGCTCGATTATGGGCTCGGGTTGTATCCTTTCCTTGTGCCTATGACCTTGTTGGGTGACCCTGATAAAATGGCCTAATGACACTAAATTCTATGGAGCCATCCTGTGTGACTATCGTAAGCTTGGATGGCTAGAGTGATGATTTCAAAATTAGGGCATAGATTCTTCTAATCACTCTAAGATACAAATTCTCTAAGTGTTGAATAACCGTGTCGTTTCCGCCCTTTATAGAACTTTTCATAGTCATTTTTCACTTTTTGCATACATTCGTGACAACTTTTCTTTTTACTACGTGCAATATTTTGATATTTGGCGCAGTAACTACTGCGCACAACTTTTTCTGTGTTTTTTTATTTTCTTTGGTTTGTATTTTTGTATTTGTTTTTCTTTCTTTTTCTCTTTTTGTTTAGTTTTGTCATTTTTTTGTCTAGTATCTACTATGGTACACTATATAAATACTTTCCTTACTGCATTGTCCCTGTTTATTCTTGGTGAGTTCGACTGTCCCTGTATAACTTCAGTAGAATCCCATTGATCATTCCCTTTAATTTGATTCCTTCTAGATCCTTTAGTTGCATAGATCCTCCATCTGTGACATGTTGGACTTCATATGGAACTAGCCAATTCATCCTAAATTTACTCGGATGTTGAAATAATTTTTTGTCATATAGAAAGACTAAGTCTCCTTCCTTGAAACTTTTCTTCTTGATATGTCTGTCGTGCCAAGATTTGTCTCTAGATTATTGTACTTCTTGGTGAAATTTTTCTAGGATCCCATCCTCTTCCATTTCCATGAGATGACTTATCCTTTCTTCTATTGTGCCCCATTCTGTCATGTTCATAATGGTTGTGATGTTTAGACTAGGTACCAGAAATTCCAATGGTACTATTGCTTCCTGTCCATACACCATCATGAATGGTATATGTCTTGTCAACTTTTTACATGTATTTATGTATTCCCATAGTACTGCTGGTATTTTCAAATCCAAATCATCCCTGTTAACATTGCAGATCTTTATCAAGGAATTCTCCAAGATCTTGTTGAAGGATTCTACTATTCCATTTACTTGAGGGTGGTATGGTGTACTCTTCTTATGATACACTGCAAAATCCTCAGTCAAAGCATTGATAGTACTGTTAATGAAGTGAGTACCTTGGTCACTAATCAAAATCATTGGACATCCAAATCTAGTGATCACTTGCTTAAACAAGAAGTGTGTTGATGTCTTTGCACTGAAATCTTTGACTTGTGTTGCTTCTTCCCATCTTGTTAAGTATTTTTTTCGCAGTAATGATGTATCTAGCTCCCAACCTTCTTCCTGGTGGATGAATTGGTCCAACAAAATCTATAGCCCATTTTTCAAATACCTGCAAGGTTTCTTGTGGTCTTAGGGGAATCCCATCCCTTATGTTCAATTTACCAACCCTTTGACATACATCACATCTCTGTCAATATTCCTTTGCATCCATTTGAATTGTTGGCCACCATAATCCTACGCTCAATACCTTCTACGCGATATATTTTCCTACATAATGTCCTCCAACTATTCCTTCATGGGATTCTTCTAAATTTCTAGGCCTTTCATGCTCCAATAGACATCTTCTCAAAATGTTGTTTGCATCCATTTTGTATAATTATCCTGCAATTAATTGATAGTCTACATCTCTGACAGCTAATTTTTTTCTTCTACGTTGTGTTAAACTCTTGTGGCGTAGTCCCTGTACTCAGATATTCAATAATGTCAGCAAAGTATTCATCAGTTATTTGTACTGAAAACAACTATGCATCAGGGAAGTTATCCTCTAAATTTATAGGTTCCTCTCCATTGGTGACCCTTGATAGGTGATCAGGTCCTGCATTCAGCTTCCCTGGTTTGACTATCACTTCAAAATCAAATTATTGAAATAAAAATAACCATCTACAGATTCTCCCCCCCAGCACTAGCTTGTTGACTAGGTACTTGAGGGAAGAATGGTCTGTGAACATCTTAAAGTGTTTACCCAATAAGTAATGTCTGAACTTATGAAGTGCATAGACCATATCTAGGCCTTCTCTTTTTGTAGTATTATAGTTATGTTCTGACTCTGATAATTTTCTGCTAGCAAATGCTATCAGATGATCCAATTTCCCTATTCCTGGTTGTGCCAGAATAGATCCAAGTGTTATGGTTGATGCATATACATGCACATGAAATGTCTTTTCCCAATATGGGAATACTAGTATAGGTTTCGTGACCATTTTCTTTTTCAAGGTGTCCCACCCTTGCTGACAGTCCTCATTCCACTGAAATTTTACATCTTTCTTAAGCAGTTTCTCCATCGGCGCAGTGATATGTGCATACCCTTTTATAAAATTTTTGTAATAACTTGTATGTCCCAATGTGGCTCTCAACTATCACTCTAATTTTTGTGGTGGAAAATTCACAATTAGTGCAATCTTTGCAGGATCCACTCTTAGGCCATGTTTGCATACTATATGACCCAATAAAACTCCAAAAGGTGTTCCAAATATGCATTTCTTAATGTTCATGGATATTTGGCATTTTTTGCATCTTTCCAACATTAGCTTTACCACCTCAACATGGTCTTTTAATAGATTGTATATTGTCCAATCATCTAGGTACACTTCTAAAAACTGATGGATGAATTCATTGAATGGAACTATGACTATCTTGAGAATATTGTTGGTGCATTATTCAGTTCAAAAGGCATGACTGTGTATTGATAGGATCCCCATTCGGTGGAAAAAGTAGTCGTATACCTGTCTTCAGGAGCTATTTTGATTTGATGGTAGCCTAATAATCCATCTATGAATGAATATGCTTCCTGACCTCCCACATTCTCTAGGACTTCATCAATAAAAGGGGTAGGAAAAGGTTCATGTAGGCAAACAACATTTAGATTCCTCAAGTAGAAACAAATCCTTAAGCCTCCTTACTTGTTATCCTATACTACCATGGGGCTTATCCATTTTGATTCTTCTACTGGTTCTATGATTCCATCTTCCAACATTCTGTCAATTTCTTCTTTCACTTTCTTCTTATATATTGGATTCAATCTATACGGTCGTTGTCTGAAAGATCTAGCCTCAGGTTTGAGAGGTATCTTCATCTCTCCTAGATCTCATGCTATGCCTTTCATCTCTATAAAGGTGGTTGGGAACAGGTTGTTGTACTCACGTAGTAACTCTGTTTTCCTCTCCACTGATTTTTCATCGCAATAGTCTCCAATGCTGGCCATTTTGCGATTATCAATTGTCCCAATGTTAAATTTATTCACCTTTATTGGCACAAAAAAAAATTATGATTCCAAATATGGACCTTCCAGTTCTCTTTCCCCTTGAACTTCTCCAATATTGATGCTGCATGGGTGATCTTCATCTGGTGCTTCTTCCTCCACATGATAGCATGACATTAGTTCCTTAACTATCTGTATGTGCTTTTGTTGATACTTTGTTATAATCTCAACCTATGGTTCATCAACAAATATCGCTCCTCTTATCCATTTGAGTACTAAATCCATTTTTGGGTTCTCATGTTCAAATGAGAAAGTGATTATAATTTATTTTTTGTAACATTGTCCATTATGTAGTGCCTCTGTGGAGTTCTTGGTCTACATACTAGTTTATTGGAATTCCTTCCAATGTGTGGATGAAATGATGAGGCCATTTATCTTGTGGATTCATCCTCCATAGTGTTCTTCATTTCTCCAAGTGTTTTGTTGGTGTCCCATGTTCATCATATCTTTGTATTACATTTCTCTTCTGCTCTGTGTCAAATCTAATGCACAGTAATCTTTTGCATTGCTACCAATCCCTAACTATTTCTTTGTGTGCACCCCACCATCTTGTAGGTATAGCCTCAAGTGTGATATCTAGGGCTAAGAGAATATGATTATCTGATACTTCCTCCTTATATTTCGTTAGGAACTCTTCTAAGTTGTTTGTGCCATTAAAACTGGGAGGTTCTTTGATCTTTGTACCCACCCATCTTACTATGCAGTATATTATTTCACACCTTCTTGTATATACCTCATGTAGGCATTGTTGCCAATTATTCAGTCATGTATTTGAATCATAAGCACATGAGGTGATACTTATCCAACTGAGTACCCCATCTGCAGTTGGATTAATGTAATCTTTTGTGTGTGCAGTGGTTCTATACAACTAGTTAATTTCTTCTAAATCCAGACAGGTCGATTCCACAAATATTTTAGCTTCAAATGGGTCCAAGAGTGCAATGACCTGGTATTCCCCTTACTCAAATGTCATATTCCTTGTCTTCAAGTTGATTATGTCGTGGTTATAAAATTCCCAATCCAACCCAAGAAATGATGGATATGGTGTTGTGCAATCTACTATTTCTATCACTTCAAAATCTTCCTTAGTGAGCACTCTGTCCAAATCTACTGTCACTCCTTTCAGCGTCCCAGTTGGCAAAACTTTGTGTTGGTTTTCTAGCTTCAATTAGACAGGTGAATATCCTAGTGTGGGCTCTCCCATACACTATCAGGTATTCTTTGGTAAGACATTTACTTCAGATCTTAGGTCTAATATAACATCTCCCATGTTAAAATCTCTGATATTGGCATTCATTCTAAATTATCTGCTTGTCCTCCTTCTGGCATGGAGGTGATTGACTGTTCTCTATTATAATTTCCCCTCACTTTTTGTGTTACATCTATCTAGCAAATTCTATAATATTGTAGCAGATGATGGATCTTTGAATAACTGAACACAGGATTGCAGAAAAGTTTGGATATTACTTACTCGGTCGCCATGGTGTACTTCACTGGTGTGGTCCATTGTTGATGACATTTCATATGTGGAGACGTATTGCGTATGTTGTGCGGTAGATGTAGATGCACCATTCTACTTGATAAAATCTTGTCTTGTCTCCTTCAAGGTTTCATTCTCTTTTCCTTTGGACATATTTTCCACTATTATTGGACACCTCAGAGATCGCAGAACAATTGACACCAACAAAGCTCAAACCTAACTGCATAGAACAATCATCCATTGATCAGATAATGGACACATAGGTCAAGGGCACTCGCTAGCAGAGGATCTAGCTTTATCGGGTTGTCAAGGAAGGGAAACTCCTACACCAAGGCAAGTGGCTCATCCGGGGCTAAATGGAGACCATTTCTTCCTATGGGGGGAGGTTTGATCCATATGGATATCGATGGCCACCCACCTATTCCAACTGGCTCCTCTTGTCCATTTTTGGTTCAACACGTTCTTCTGTACTTATTTGTAATTGTGCATTATACACTTTTAGGGATGTTTGAATCCCTACACATATTCCAGGTGGATACTGGTGGCCTCTCACCTAATCCAGCTGGCTTATTTTGTATGGTTTCATATCATCACATCTTGTTGTATTTCCAGGGACGTTTTGGAGGCCTAAAAAATGTTTTTTTTGGCTCCCCATAGTCAAACTATAGACTGAGTTAGAGTTTGATGATGTAATGTGTAGTTCTATGAAATACCTTTCCAATGAGATATCATGCACCTAAAATAGAGGTCATACACAAAAGTTACGACCCCGGGAAGTTGAGGTACCAACTTACCCATAGGGGCCCACATAATGTTTGGCATTTCACATCCTAGGGTTAGGTTTTTGGATTTCTAGGGTTTTGGAATTCATGAGTAATATCAAAAACGCCTTTGGAGCCTCATTGTAATCATTCTGGTCATACATATGCATTTAGTAAGAACATCTCTTCTCAGAGATAGCTAACACCATTCGAGTAAGTGTTTTAGTTTTGTAGTTTTGCAGTTTCAACCTATTTCATTCATTCAATAGAAGATATCGTTCACTGGATATTTGTGTTGTTCTTCATATCTCTATATTTATTTTATTTAGTCTGTTAATTAGTTCGTTCTGCTCCTAAATATGGATCAACAAGCCTGCTTCCAATTGAGACATTACATTCTTGGGAAGGAAATAGTCATCCACATTGATCATAAGCCAATGCAGCTCATGCAGACACAAGAAAAATTTCATAATGGACACCATCAGAAGTGGTCCACATACTTGCAGCAGTTCCACCTCAACATCAAGTATAAAACATGAAGTACCAAACGAGTCATTGATTGCCTCAGTCGAACTCCAGTCACAACACTAACCATGGTGCTAGACTCTTTCAGCCATGAGACCTCCAGATGGTGCCACCTCTATGAGACAGACCCTTACATCGCCACCACCTACCAAATGTTGGGCACAAACTCAGTTGTCGCTAATTTCCATATTCACGACAGATTGTTGTTCCATCTGGACCATCTTTATGTTCTATCAAGTGAGCGAGCAAAGATTATTTGGGAAACCCACTATAGTCAGGTGGCAAGGCACTTCGACATCAAAAAGACAGTGGAAGTGCTACATAAACATTTCTATTGGTTGAAACTTCAACAGGATGTCATCAAGTATATCAGGTCCCACACTTCTGGAACTATTAACTAATCGACCACTAAGGAAGAGGGATTGTACACCCCTCTTCCTACTCCTGACAGGCCATGGAAATCCATCTCAATGGACTACATTTCAGGCCTTCCATCCACCAAGAGGGGAAATGACTATTTTTTTGTGGTTGTTGATCGCTTTTCCAAGATGGCGATTATGGTTTCCTGTAAGAAGAGCATCAAAAAAGAGGCCACTACCAAGCTCTTCATTGAATGAGTCTAGGTACATTTTGGTATCCCACAAACCATTGTCTCATATTGGGATAGTCAGTTCCTCATCACATTATGATCAAGCCTCTAGTCACTACTGGACACCAAGCTCACCAAATTCACTGCCTTCCACCCCCAGACAGATGGAAAAACTGAGTTCACCAATCGAATGATCGTGCATATCCTACACATGTACAATTCCAAGCACCCCCAAACATGGGATGAGAGTCTTCCCTATGTTCAACATAGCTACAATTGATCCCTACATAGCTCAATAGGCCACATCCCCTTTCAGGTGGGGTTGGGATTCCAACCATTGGTTCCCATGTATGTTGCACTACCCCTTGCGGCCACCCCGACCGACTCATCACTTTATCCAGCTGAAGATGAAAAATCCACTCGATTCATTGAGCAAATCCAACACATCCGCCATTAGTTTCAATATATTTTACAGAAGTCTAATGCCAAGTACAAGCAATGCCATAATCAACATCGGGTGCCATATAAGTTTAAGGTGGGAGACAAAGTTTGGTTTCACTTGTAGAAATAATGCCTTACAGGTCCCCATCAAAAGTTTCTCCCAATCCATTATGGACCTTACGCCATCACCAAGGTTATGGGTGACAATGCTTTTGAGCTCAACATTCCCCCTTTCCTTGGCCTACACCCAATGTTCAATGTGGATCTCCTTTGGCCATATTTCCCACCATTATTGGACACCTCAGAGATAGCAAAACAATTGAAACCAACAGAGCTCAACCGTGACTGCATGCAATAGATATCTAGTGATGATATTGTGGACACACAGGGCAAGGGCACTCGCCAACCAAGGCAAGTGGCTTAGCTGGGGCCAAATTCAATAGAAATTTCCTAATATGGTAGGGGAACTCAATGCAATTGAGACCATTGCTTCCTAAAGGGGTAGGATTGATCCATATGGATACTGTTTTCCTCCCACCTATTCCAATTGGCTCATTTTGGCATTTTTCTAGTTTGGTAGTTTTTTCCTAGTTTTTGGGTCCCCGACTTCCGGGGTCGTTTTGAGGCTCTAAACAACGTTTTTAGGGATTGCCACAATTATATATTAGATGAAGTCAGATTCTGATAGCAACATGTGTAGTCCTCAAATAGACCTTTCCAATGGGCTATCGTGCACCTAAAATGAAAATTGTATGCAAAAGTTACGACCCCAGAAGTTGATGTACTAACTTACCCCAACGTGGCCCACATGACTTTTGGCACTTCATCTCCTAGGGTTAGGTTTTTGGATTTATAGGGTTTTGACATTCTTTTTTATTGTAAAAAAATATTGGAGAGCCACATTGTAACCATCTTCTTGCGAATGAGCACAATCGTCACATCTCTTCTCAGAGATAAGCCACCACCATTCTAACAAGCTTGTTTTCAATCTGCATTTTATAGTTTTAGCATATTTCCTTATTGAATAGAAGCCAATTTATTGTATCTCTATTATTGCTCCTTGTGCTTTTGTGTTAAGCATAATAATAATATGTTTTCATTTCGTTCTGCTCATAAAATATGGATCACTAATATAATTGTTGATTTTGCACTCCCACCATTCATGTCTGTCTACTATAGTTAACATCTATGTGCTCCTTTCTTTAATTCATTCTCGAGTCAAGAACTGACAACAACAGAACCAATTTTGTAGCGGAGAGAAAGTACGAGAAGTTTCCAGTAGATCCTTACATAGAGAAATGCACGTTATAATATCATATATAGAAGCACACAAGAAGACATATAGACATACACAATAGTGGGAGAACCATCAAAGCATTTTATTACATATGGCCAAAAACGACCTCTTTCTTTCCATTACATAATTATGTGTGTGTGTGTGTCTATATATATATATATATATATATATATATATATATATATATATATATATTGTACAATTACTAGTCGGCGTCAATTAATGTAATCGACTAGTAATTGTACAATACATATATTCCTATTCGACCGACTTCCTTGATTGAATCATACAGTCAAATTGACTAGGAGGGTCTAGTTAGCAGAACCAACTAGCCCCTACAAAAACCTCCAATAATCCCCCTAAGCAAAAATCCCCATACATAATTCCATATCTTGGGAATCTTCACATGATTAATTTCTAAATTCGAAGGGATTAAAATTCTCCTTTGTAGGGACATATTACAAATTTATTTTCCCTAAAATAGAACCACTAGGAATATTCATTACGTAATGACTCCTCATGGGACTTTTATTCATTTTCTAGAGAATTAGGCCAAGCTTCTTTTTCCTTTATATTCAAAATAAGTTCTAAAGCATGAATAATTTCATAGATAATTTCATAAGACTTGCTAGAGATTTTAATGGCTAAAAATTCTTTTTCCTACTCATTCGCTTTAGTATCTTGCACCTCTTCACTTAATGGGTGGAAATTTTGGTTGATTATCTTTTCTAACCCTTTCCCTATTCCTTCTTCTTCATTTATAAATCCCTTCTCTAATGAAGCTAGTTCAAAACCCAAGCCTTTCATTGAGTCCATCTAGGGAGTGGTTATATCAATCTTCGAAGACAAAACCCCCTCTAGATTATCTACACTCCTTTTTCCTTCCTCTCAAGTCTCTTATACTGTCCTTGCGAAAGGATGTGAACAATTTTCCATGATATGTCCATAGACATGGAAGAAAACACATCTAAAATGGATTTTTATATAATCCAATTTTTTTGTATGAACAACATTCCCTACCACAATTTCTATGCTTTTTAATTATCCTCACTAATATCCACTTCGACCAAAATTTGGGTAATTCTCCTATATACATGATTAGTCTTTAAAGATACATCAATATATAATGTTTGTCCCAAATTATCACCTATCTTCTTTGAAATGTTTCAAATCACATCTTGATGGGAAACACTAGCAACATGACCCATATCAAAATTTTCTTTGAAATTTTTGACCCAAGATTAAACATACAATCCATGTTATCGAAGACAAATAATTGAAGCCCAAAAACCAACAACCCCCTAAGATCTTCTTCAATCCTTCTTCAAAAAGAAAGATAAATTCAAGCCAACCTTTAGATAAAAGATGTGAAATAGGTCCATGCCGTTGGAGTGGTTCACATACCTCCTAGATACAAAAATTTAGTAAGATCTCAAAGATTGATTTCCATGGAATTTACCGATCAATATTTCCTCAATTATTCCATGACTTGTTTGACTCTTAAATCTTCTCCTAACATCATTATTACCCTTAATTCCTCTATTTCGTTGCTTTCCTTACCCTTTTCACCTTTTTTATTATTATATTTCTCCAAATGTTCTTGAGTTTCATCATCTCACCCCTTAGGGTTTCTAGATCCAGTGCCTTGCCAATAAAACCAAATCCTCATAATACTTCCCCGTTCCTAAACTATTACCCTACTTCATCAAGGCCTTCTTTGAAGAAATTTCTAGAAACACCTTCCTAGATACCTCACACCTCACTTGTGCATAATGATTTAGATCCCAATGATCATTAACCCATAGTTACCGAATCCCATTGAATCATGTAATTAATACATAGATTGGAAATTTAGTTCATCTGGTGAATTATTAGGTCTCATTTTGTTTTTGTTTTTTTGTCTAATTTCAAAACCATTGATGCGATAATGTTTAGTAACAATCTTGTCATATATATGCGATAATGTTTAGTAACAATCTTGACAATATATGACAAGAGGAAGCCTCTTCCCAAGCAAGGGCAAGTAAAAGAGACCATTATGTAGTATTTTCATTTCAAATAATTGTTTCTCCTCACTGGAAAAGTCATCCTTTCTTTCTAAATTACAATATTTTCCTTATTTCAAGTTGAAGACTTCCAATTAAGTGATGAATACAAAGTGGCAATGAGTATAATAAACAAATCATGTTATGCCCACATTGTGGTCAAATCGTTCTTTGTTGCTATTCTTGAACTTCTAGTTTGAATGATCTAGTCTCTCTACCTTCTAATATTTTGTCTCTTCCCCGCACAAGTCGTTCCAATATCCAAATTTCATATATTATTACAACACGATACCTCTTAATTAATAAATATATGTTATTACATATTCAAAATATTAATATTACTACATTTTTATTTATATATATATTTTTTGTCTAAGTATACTAAAAAAAACTTATTGAATTGAATTTTTTTTAACCAAAATATTTGCAAATAATACCAAATTCAAATTTGAACTTGGTAATTGTACATTAAACCTATTGACAAATGCACCTTCTGCATCCACCATTGATCTTCCTCTAGGTATTGTACACTCCATCCTTTTTCCATTATTTTTTTTTAATAGATCTTGCACGAAGAGGTAAAAGACCATGACTATCCACTCTTACCAAAATTCTAAAGTATCCTCTAAGACAAAAGTGTCCCATGCCACCCCTCATCGAATAGACCTAAGTCCTTAAATTCTTAGCATGAAGATGCTCCTTTTGAACTTGAACACATGAAACCAATGGTGTTCCTTGTCCTCCATCCCCTCAAACCCTCTTGAAGGTCGTGACCAAATAGGATCTCATAATATATGACTATATTCTCTCACCTAGGATTAACTCCCCTTTTTAAATCAAATATATTGGAAAGGAGTGAGAAAAACTTAATTGTGTCAAATTAATAAAAAAAAAAAAAAAAATCTATTTTTTATTTTCTAGGTGGTAAAATCTATCATAACTTGTCAATCAAGAGTGTGGAAAACAATTATTGTTGTTGACTCATCACTATTCTTCAAGGAAAATCACACCACCTAAAATAACCTACTAGGGGTCCATAGTGGCAAGCTTTCACTAGTGGTAGATTCCTCTAGGTTGTCAGCCATTTATTTTTTCTTTTAAGGAAGGTGGCAAACTCTATCATAACTTAGTTGTAAATCAAGAGAGTGGATAACATTCACTACCTATCACCATTATTCAAGAAAAATCACATCACCTAAATTAACTATCTAGTGATTCAAGATAAATCACACCACCTAAAAAAAACTAGCTAGTAATTCATATGAGAAGACTTTCACTCTTATTAGATTCTTGTAACATTAACCTATTTCTTTAAGTACCACTAAAATAAACTTCTAAATAATTTGAAGCAATTTTAAAACTTTTTTTTTTTCCTATAAAAAATTTCATGCTCTAAACTCATCTCCATACTTCCCCACATAATGGATGATATGGGAGTGATAAACCCGCAGCCCCAAAAACACCTCCCTAAACTGAGAAAGTGTGCACACATCTTACCAAGTATGATATCCCATAGTTAAAACTTACTTCAAAGAAAATCTCTCATATATATATATATATATATTGACGAGTCATTGCTTAAAAATATATGAGCTAATAATAAACATGCCAACCCAAAGGTTCGAAGAAACTCCACTCCCTACCACCATCCAAAGGGTTCAAAGAACTAACAGTCCCTACCAAGAGCTTGTCTTTCAGAGTCGAGCTCTCACCATTTTCACATTCAATTATTATAATTATTAAATTTGAGGATGCCGATAGGGTACATCGCACATTCTCTCATTTTGCCAGTCAATTATTATTATAATAATTATGGTCAATGATTGAGAAGTCGGACGGAG
>ML785758.1:775483-788796 GCA_009831015.1 Picea engelmannii | reverse complement strand
TAGATTGCACAACACCATATCCATCATTTCTTGGGTTGGATTGGGAATTTTATAACCACGACATAATCAACTTGAAGACAAGGAATATGACATTTGAGTAAGGGGAATACCAGGTCATTGCACTCTTGGACCCATTTGAAGCTAAAATATTTGTGGAATCGACCTGTCTGGATTTAGAAGAAATTAACTAGTTGTATAGAACCACTGCACACACAAAAGATTACATTAATCCAACTGCAGATGGGGTACTCAGTTGGATAAGTATCACCTCATGTGCTTATGATTCAAATACATGACTGAATAATTGGCAACAATGCCTACATGAGGTATATACAAGAAGGTGTGAAATAATATACTGCATAGTAAGATGGGTGGGTACAAAGATCAAAGAACCTCCCAGTTTTAATGGCACAAACAACTTAGAAGAGTTCCTAACGAAATATAAGGAGGAAGTATCAGATAATCATATTCTCTTAGCCCTAGATATCACACTTGAGGCTATACCTACAAGATGGTGGGGTGCACACAAAGAAATAGTTAGGGATTGGTAGCAATGCAAAAGATTACTGTGCATTAGATTTGACACAGAGCAGAAGAGAAATGTAATACAAAGATATGATGAACATGGGACACCAACAAAACACTTGGAGAAATGAAGAACACTATGGAGGATGAATCCACAAGATAAATGGCCTCATCATTTCATCCACACATTGGAAGGAATTCCAATAAACTAGTATGTAGACCAAGAACTCCACAGAGGCACTACATAATGGACAATGTTACAAAAAATAAATTATAATCACTTTCTCATTTGAACATGAGAACCCAAAAATGGATTTAGTACTCAAATGGATAAGAGGAGCGATATTTGTTGATGAACCATAGGTTGAGATTATAACAAAGTATCAACAAAAGCACATACAGATAGTTAAGGAACTAATGTCATGCTATCATGTGGAGGAAGAAGCACCAGATGAAGATCACCCATGCAGCATCAATATTGGAGAAGTTCAAGGGGAAAGAGAACTGGAAGGTCCATATTTGGAATCATAATTTTTTTTTGTGCCAATAAAGGTGAATAAATTTAACATTGGGACAATTGATAATCGCAAAATGGCCAGCATTGGAGACTATTGCGATGAAAAATCAGTGGAGAGGAAAACAGAGTTACTACGTGAGTACAACAACCTGTTCCCAACCACCTTTATAGAGATGAAAGGCATAGCATGAGATCTAGGAGAGATGAAGATACCTCTCAAACCTGAGGCTAGATCTTTCAGACAACGACCGTATAGATTGAATCCAATATATAAGAAGAAAGTGAAAGAAGAAATTGACAGAATGTTGGAAGATGGAATCATAGAACCAGTAGAAGAATCAAAATGGATAAGCCCCATGGTAGTATAGGATAACAAGTAAGGAGGCTTAAGGATTTGTTTCTACTTGAGGAATCTAAATGTTGTTTGCCTACATGAACCTTTTCCTACCCCTTTTATTGATGAAGTCCTAGAGAATGTGGGAGGTCAGGAAGCATATTCATTCATAGATGGATTATTAGGCTACCATCAAATCAAAATAGCTCCTGAAGACAGGTATACGACTACTTTTTCCACCGAATGGGGATCCTATCAATACACAGTCATGCCTTTTGAACTGAATAATGCACCAACAATATTCTCAAGATAGTCATAGTTCCATTCAATGAATTCATCCATCAGTTTTTAGAAGTGTACCTAGATGATTGGACAATATACAATCTATTAAAAGACCATGTTGAGGTGGTAAAGCTAATGTTGGAAAGATGCAAAAAATGCCAAATATCCATGAACATTAAGAAATGCATATTTGGAACACCTTTTGGAGTTTTATTGGGTCATATAGTATGCAAACATGGCCTAAGAGTGGATCCTGCAAAGATTGCACTAATTGTGAATTTTCCACCACAAAAATTAGAGTGATAGTTGAGAGCCACATTGGGACATACAAGTTATTACAAAAATTTTATAAAAGGGTATGCACATATCACTGCGCCGATGGAGAAACTGCTTAAGAAAGATGTAAAATTTCAGTGGAATGAGGACTGTCAGCAAGGGTGGGACACCTTGAAAAAGAAAATGGTCACGAAACCTATACTAGTATTCCCATATTGGGAAAAGACATTTCATGTGCATGTATATGCATCAACCATAACACTTGGATCTATTCTGGCACAACCAGGAATAGGGAAATTGGATCATCTGATAGCATTTGCTAGCAGAAAATTATCAGAGTCAGAACATAACTATAATACTACAAAAAGAGAAGGCCTAGATATGGTCTATGCACTTCATAAGTTCAGACATTACTTATTGGGTAAACACTTTAAGATGTTCACAGACCATTCTTCCCTCAAGTACCTAGTCAACAAGCTAGTGCTGGGGGGGAGAATCTGTAGATGGTTATTTTTATTTCAATAATTTGATTTTGAAGTGATAGTCAAACCAGGGAAGCTGAATGCAGGACCTGATCACCTATCAAGGGTCACCAATGGAGAGGAACCTATAAATTTAGAGGATAACTTCCCTGATGCATAGTTGTTTTCAGTACAAATAACTGATGAATACTTTGCTGACATTATTGAATATCTGAGTACAGGGACTACGCCACAAGAGTTTAACACAACGTAGAAGAAAAAAATTAGCTGTCAGAGATGTAGACTATCAATTAATTGCAGGATAATTATACAAAATGGATGCAAACAACATTTTGAGAAGATGTCTATTGGAGCATGAAAGGCCTAGAAATTTAGAAGAATCCCATGAAGGAATAGTTGGAGGACATTATGTAGGAAAATATATCGCGTAGAAGGTATTGAGCGTAGGATTATGGTGGCCAACAATTCAAATGGATGCAAAGGAATATTGACAGAGATGTGATGTATGTCAAAGGGTTGGTAAATTGAACATAAGGGATGGGATTCCCCTAAGACCACAAGAAACCTTGCAGGTATTTGAAAAATGGGCTATAGATTTTGTTGGACCAATTCATCCACCAGGAAGAAGGTTGGGAGCTAGATACATCATTACTGCGAAAAAAATACTTAACAAGATGGGAAGAAGCAACACAAGTCAAAGATTTCAGTGCAAAGACATCAACACACTTCTTGTTTAAGCAAGTGATCACTAGATTTGGATGTCCAATGATTTTGATTAGTGACCAAGGTACTCACTTCATTAACAGTACTATCAATGCTTTGACTGAGGATTTTGCAGTGTATCATAAGAAGAGTACACCATACCACCCTCAAGTAAATGGAATAGTAGAATCCTTCAACAAGATCTTGGAGAATTCCTTGATAAAGATCTGCAATGTTAACAGGGATGATTTGGATTTGAAAATACCAGCAGTACTATGGGAATACATAAATACATGTAAAAAGTTGACAAGACATATACCATTCATGATGGTGTATGGACAGGAAGCAATAGTACCATTGGAATTTCTGGTACCTAGTCTAAACATCACAACCATTATGAACATGACAGAATGGGGCACAATAGAAGAAAGGATAAGTCATCTCATGGAAATGGAAGAGGATGGGATCCTAGAAAAATTTCACCAAGAAGTACAATAATCTAGAGACAAATCTTGGCACGACAGACATATCAAGAAGAAAAGTTTCAAGGAAGGAGACTTAGTCTTTCTATATGACAAAAAATTATTTCAACATCCGAGTAAATTTAGGATGAATTGGCTAGTTCCATATGAAGTCCAACATGTCACAGATGGAGGATCTATGCAACTAAAGGATCTAGAAGGAATCAAATTAAAGGGAATGATCAATGGGATTCTACTGAAGTTATACAGGGACAGTCGAACTCACCAAGAATAAACAGGGACAATGCAGTAAGGAAAGTATTTATATAGTGTACCATAGTAGATACTAGACAAAAAAATGACAAAACTAAACAAAAAGAGAAAAAGAAAGAAAAACAAATACAAAAATACAAACCAAAGAAAATAAAAAAACACAGAAAAAGTTGTGCGCAGTAGTTACTGCGCCAAATATCAAAATATTGCACGTAGTAAAAAGAAAAGTTGTCACGAATGTATGCAAAAAGTGAAAAATGACTATGAAAAGTTCTATAAAGGGCGGAAACGACACGGTTATTCAACACTTAGAGAATTTGTATCTTAGAGTGATTAGAAGAATCTATGCCCTAATTTTGAAATCATCACTCTAGCCATCCAAGCTTACGATAGTCACACAGGATGGCTCCATAGAATTTAGTGTCATTAGGCCATTTTATCAGGGTCACCCAACAAGGTCATAGGCACAAGGAAAGGATACAACCCGAGCCCATAATCGAGCTCGAGGACATGACCACTTTGGAGCTAGAGTCTAGTATCCCGATATGGGTTGAGGAAGAGCTCCCCACAACACAGTGAAGATAGGAAGGTAAGAGCTTGGGAGCCAGGAATGGGGTTTCAAACCCTAACCCCAACAATATTACAAGACTGACCAACATAGAGGAACCAAGATCATCCCAGTCACAAGAAGAAGTTCAGGTCAAGGACATAACATACTGACCAGAGTCACCTAGGGACAAGGAGGGCATAGAAGCCACGGAGGCAAGCACGTCCATGATGGGAAAAAAAGGAAAGACCCCCAAGATTCTATATATTTCCTTACACTTCATTCCATACACAATCCCCATTATCGAGGACATGTTGGGGAAAGTGCCCAAGTTTCTCTATGTGGAACATGACATGCACGATGCACCAAAATTCCTGGAGTTGGCTGAGGAATTCTATTTGATCAACACATGGGAGGTTGGACCCCTAGGATGTCTAGTATTAGAGCTCACACAATGGATTGTGGGGTTATACAACTCCAACATCATGAACTTGTTGGACATTCCACACTTTGGGTAGGGAAAAACTTTCGGCCTATGTGTCAAAATATTAGTGGCCCAGGTCCATGGGGGAATCCTGTGGATGGAAATGCCCACACAAATATATGTGGCACACATTTTCAATATTATCATATTTCCCACAACCGACACGCAACCAAAATACCTTTTGGAAAACAAGGCACATGAGAAGGAAATCACAGAGTAGGTGAAGGCACAATTTGGCATGTCGTGGGGGATTAGAGGCCTCATCATAAAAGAAACAAATGATGACGTGATGAGGTTCACCAACAAATTGATATCATGCAAGATACTAAGGAAGTGTCATCGAGAGGAAGTCCATGCAATGTGTAATCGTAGTAGCAACGTAATGCGCAAAAGGAATGATGTTCAACTGGGTACAATATTTGTTGAACCAATTCTTACTAGACTATCACGACGCACAGGATAATGGAACTGAGTTCCATTACTCCTGGTTGATAATATTGGTCTCTCTCACAGGGTGGCAGGATCCCAAGTACACCACCTTCATCACTAGGATGGGGAAGTGTTACGCAACTAGGTAAGAGTCTCTTTGGCAGGTGAAGGACAACAAAGCACAGTAGGAAAACAACGCGGTGTTTGCCATGATGCTAGAGGAAATTCAATAGTGCACTACCAACACATGGTTCATATTGAGCGAGTTTGTGCAAAAAACTGAGGGGATTGCAATGTTAAAGGCATCCCACCACCATACATGGACCCAAGATGCGAGGGATCCCAGACGAGCATGGTTGAAGATGCATTATTGCGTGACCAAGGAGGAGGTGGAGTGGATCATCAAAGATTGTTTTGTGTAATGGAAACAACCAATAACTAAATCCACCACAAAGACAGGTATGACACAAACTACTAATCTTAAAGATAAAAATGAAGCATGCTCTTCATCACAAATAGGGATTTCGGCTGGTAATACTCGGACATCAACAACGCAAATAGTGCCATGTCAGAGCCCAATCCAGAAAAAACCAAGGAGAATGCACACAACAACGTGAACAGGAAGCCAACCACAGGTTTTGATGAAGAATTCCACACAGGGTGAGTAGGAAACATGCCCAGGCACAATCAATGGAGTACAACCCTCACAATCAACAAAGGAGATCTCACAAGGAACATATGTGTGTGGTAAAAAGAAATATGAAATAGAGGACCTAGACATCACCCTCACTTGGGATGATGGAGAGCTCGTCATGGACAATATCCAAGACAGGAGTGGGGAAGCGATCAAAACAATAGAGGAATAAAGAGAGCAGATCATGGAAAAATTGATAGAATTCCATCCGCACATACAACAACTACGGGACCACACAAAAGATCAGGCCATCATGCAGGAGAATAAGGTAGTATTGATGCCACCAATGCAAAAGCAACATGAAGAGATGATACAATTTGTCCCCCAGAGCATCGACACATTTATTGTCACATGTGAAATGATTAGGCTGGATCCTGAAACAACACAGACACCATTGCAGGAGGTCAAAGAGATGGATATAATACTAGCATAGATACCCACAAAGGATCTCTATGGGATACAAGAAAGTTCCATTAAATAAGTACAATCGAGGTCCCACATAGATGCCACCAACCTAGAGGTGAGTAGGGGAGTCGCAAAAATGTTGCAAATTACATGCGACCAACTGATTGCGGAGAAAGAAGGAAAAAAAGATCACGTCGATAGGCTCGAGCAGGGAGTGATTGTAGCCTATGAAAGAATCCCAAAAAATGTGTAAATAGAAGAGCCCAACACAATGCAAAATATTTATCACATTGTGCAAAAAATTGATCAATACTGGAAGGAGATAAAAAACCTCAAGGAAAAACTCATTCCTACAACTCCCCCGTAGGTGAAAGAACAAAGGAGAAAAGAAGCTATAGGACGAATGGTCGAAATGGAAATAAAAGGCAACAGAATTGTGGATTTGTTTGACAGGGCAATGCAACTATGGACAGTATTGGAGGAATATGAAGAGGTCTAGTAGTGGGACCAAGATGAAGGAAAGATAATCCCAACCATACAGGACCTCAAGCAGAGGCAGAAAAAAATGAATATCAATGAGCATCTCAAGGTAGCACAAGACATGAATAAGTTGCAAGCAGAACTAATAGAAACTCAGACGTAGAGGAATGAGAGACAGGCGCAGATGGAACCTCTCCAAGAGCTGACAGTGGAGATTATCATGCATTTGGAGGAGGAAAATAAGACCATGGTGCAAGCATAGGAAGAGTGAACAGAAATGATCCAAGAGGAGATCACAATGCATGTATTAGAAGCGCTCACAGAAAAGGCCATGTAGCTCCAAACATGAGGAAGGGAACTTGCAGACAAGTTCCACAGTCTAGAATAGGCTCTCGAGGGCGCCTATAAAGCCTAGGTGGCTCAGGATGAGACACATGCCATTGTTGTGGGCCTATTGGGTTGAGGCCCATTTTGGGGAAAAGGATATTTTTTGAGAGAAAAGCATGAAGTGGGATAAAGACCGCTGGAAGGAAAAGCAACACGTGTGAGCAAAGCATGCAAGGCGCGCATGCAAGGAATCTTAACCATGCTAGGTTTAGGGTTTTGTTAAGATATTGTAATGGTTGATAATCCAATAATATGTATAAGTAAGTACCTAGGAGGTCTAGGTAGGGTGTTCAGAGTACGACGTTCAGACACTAACATGAAAAGGAACACTGCTTTGTGTAGCTAAACTAATGATTGTAAGAACTGTAACCTTTTGTAATTTTTTGAGCTAGAGGAGAGTCAAGCAACTCAGTCCCGAGGGTTCTATTGTAGGTTGAGGAGCCTGGTGTGATCTAGTCAGCCTCACAGGGATTGAGAATGTTGTTGAGATTGTAAGATTAGAGATTGTAGTGCATGTGGCGCGATATATTGTAGAAACATAATAAAAGAGTTTGAGATCCAAATATTTGTGGATGTATCCTAGGATGGGCTGAACCACGGTAGATCACACATTGTGTGAATTGTTTATTGTTTAATTTTTTTCTGTCAATGGTAAAGTCTTATATAAATGTCTTGATGAAGTAGTTAGATCTATTGATTTACTTGCATCGATAAATAATGACAGTATATTAAATCTAGATGTATGAATGAAGATCACAAAGTACAATCCCATATCCCCACTCATTCCCAGGCTACAAGCACCTGAGCATTGTATCCACCCATAGAACTATCTTGGGTGAGACTATGCATTACACTATGTGTGTTGTGTTGCCTTTTGGGTTACCAGGAGGGCCGGTAGTTTTAGAGGGCTTTGTTGGAAGCTTGTTTAGATCTGAACCTGGGCCATATTAAGAAGTAGAAAGAGGATAAGAACACCCAACAAGGATTCTTGTGATACATGGATTAGAGCTTGTATTTGTGAAGTGGTTGATGTATTAAGATGATGAATATCATAAAGGGCTTAATATCTAGTTCATGTGAGGGTTATTGTACTTGTTCATTATTACACACACTTATATGGCACATGACTAGAGAGAGATATATATGCTTTGGGTAAAGGATATGTATGAGGATGTATGCACATGGTGAAGTTACAGTCTTGACACAGTGATAGGTTGTAAGTTGATGTGAAATAGGTTGCAGAGGGTTAGGATTTTTCAGAAGAGAGAAACCCTAGCTTTCAGAAGGCATATGAAGGCTGCATAATAGATAGGTCAAGTACATATGCATGTTTCAATATAGATAGGGAGTGTACATACATGTGTTACAGAATAGACAGGTTGCATATCTTTGGTTTTTGGTTGGTACATGCTTAGTTCAGGTACAGGTTGATTACAAGGAAGTGGTACAGGTTGGCTACATGTTAGTGGTATAGGTTGGTATATGTTTACAGTGGTATATCTCACAATGACAGTGACACCGTGGTTTCTCCATTTCAAACTTATATTTCAGGGTGGCAGGACGGGTCAAGGATAGGTGGTTGTAGTCACCTTTCAGTTGTAGTTAGAGAACATAGGGTTTCGTAGCCTCCTTCTGGTTGTAGCTAGAGAATTGGGGAGTTGTAGCTTCCCTTAGGTTGTAGTCTGAAAAATATAGGGGGTCGGAGCCTCCTTCCAATTGCAGCTGGAGAAAAAAGGAAGTTGATGCGTCCAATGAATGTAATTATTAAATACATATAAGAAAAATGATTATGTGGTTTTCTCCCTCATTGGGTTTCCACATAAAAATATTGGTGTACTGTGTACGTGTATGATTGTTCACTTGTTCATGGTTTATTTACTTTGCACTTATTGGATTGTAATTCTATATTGATAAAAAAAAAATTAACACTTGCATATTGTGGTTAAAAAGGATTAAAAATATCTATTACTTATTCTCCCCCCCTCTAAGTAATCCAACAATTGGTATCAGAGCAGGTTCCTTCATAAATCAGTTTAACCACTGAAATGTAGATCATGGAGAGAAACAGTATGTATAAAAATGGAATACCATAGTTTGATGGAAAAAACTATGCATTTTGGAGAAGAAGGATGAAAACATATGTATAGTCACATGTATTTGAGGTTTGGAAATTAGTTGTAGATGGATATAAAATAACAATAGCCCCACCAACAAATGACAATGGAAAGAAACTCATTCTAAATAATTTAAAATCCACAAATTCACTCTTGAATAATATTTGTGATTTAGTATATACCAAATTTATACATTTTAGCACTGCTAAAGAGATTTGGTGCAAACTTCAAAATATTTATGAAGGAGATTCAAAATTCAAAGTAGTAAAGATTCAAACTTACATAGGTCAATTTGAATAGCTAAAGATGAAGGAAGATGAGAATATTGCAGCTTACTTTTTATGAGTTGATGAAACAATGAATGAAGTCATAGGATTGGGAGAAGAATTTGATGAATCTCTAATTGTTCAAAAGTTACTAAGATCTCATCCAATGAGATTTGATCCTAAGATATCAACACTAGAATAAAGATTAGATCTAGACTCAATAAGCATGGATGAACTACATGGAATCTTTAAATCCCGTGAAATGATAACTGAACAGGAAAATCCAGGTATAAAAGAAGCAACATTCAAAGAATCCAAAAGGTCAAAGCAAAAGGAAAGAGAATATAGCAACAACAGGGACATCTTTGAAGATGATGAAGAAGTGACCAACTTTGTCAGAAGATTAAAAAAGGGAATTATAAATAGATATAAAGGTAAGCTTCCATTGATTTGTTTTAACTCTAATGGTATTGGTCATTTTTCTAGAAAATTTCCTCAAAAGAAAAAGAAAAGAAATGAAGATGATGATTCAAACAACAAACAAACATATAAAGGAAAAAGGACCAAAAATAAAGTCTTCAAGAACCATTTTTTCATCAAAGAAGATTGCTCCTCATCAGATGAAGATGAAGTCAGTGAAAGAGAGGCAGAAAGAGTTGTATTCATGGAAACAGAATACTCCAATAATGAAGAAACCAAAGAGGAGTATGAAGAAGTAGAAGTTGACTACAAATAAGAATTGTCGAGTGCTATAGAAGTTATAAAAAGAGAAAATAAGAAAAACAAGAAACTCCAGGCAAAACTAGACAAAAAAGAAGACATTCAGAATTAAAACTCTGAATAAGTAGAATAGATGATCACTAAATTAAAGGTTCAAATAGAATAATACAAAAAATTGAAGAATCACTCAAAGAACAAATGGAAGAAAAAGATAGGATCATTGGAAATTTGGAAGTAGAGGTTGTTACTTTGAGAAAATACTTTCAACAAAAGAATATGCAGAAGAGTTCAAAAGTTTTGGATAATATTCTCAACAGTCAAAGGCCACATCATGACAAGTCTGGGCTAGGATACAATCAGAAATAAAGAGGTTCAATCTCCAAGACCACAGAAAAAGAAACACAACCAAGAATCTATACAGAGCCAGTTAGAGGAGACAATAAGTTTTACAGGGAAGATCACAAGGACACTCCTCCACCTAGAAGACTCATATTTCAAAATAAGAAATAGTCAGAATCAAGAAGTCCTGAGGATGAAGAAGGATTTGGAAGAGTAACTCGTTTCATAAAATATTCAACTCCCAGGTATAAAACTATATTTTTTGGTTTATGTTATGCATGTAATAATTTTGGACATAAAGCTATAAATTGGAAAGATAATAGAAGGAACAGAAACAACTTTGAAATTCATGCACAAAATGGTTATCCAATAAGGCTTAATGAAACATAGAGAAGAAGCTACAACAGGTTTGAATCATTGAGCATTGAAGTGGAATGCTAAAAATGCAACAACTTCAGACACATGGTAAAATATTATAGAATGACAATTCCTACTAGAGAATCACAACAAAATCACAAACAAGAACCTCAACAGAGAATATGGATAAGAAAGCAGGATCAGTTTAACAATGAAGAATGCACACTCGCTCTATAGGATAAAAACATGAAACATGGTTGGTTTGTTGATAGTGGTTGTTCAAAACACATGACAGGTGATGAATACATGTTTATTACATTAAGAAAGGAAAGATATGGATCAGTCTCCTTTGGAAATGACAACTCAACTAGAATCATTGGAAAGGGCACAATCAGAATTGGAAACAAGAATACCAAGGAAGAAAATGTTCTACTAGTGGAATATATGAAACATAATCTTCTAAGTGTAAGTCAAATGTGTGAACAAGGTCATAAAATTTGTTAATCCCTAATATTGGCTCATTACCCCTTAATTGGGGCATATTATATTAGTAATGTTATTTTATTTATGTCGTCTTTAGGCCATTAGTTGTAATTATACCTCCTAGTCTCCTATATATACCAAGGAGACATTTTCATTTTGAATCATCTTGTACTTGAACATTTAAGTTTGGTAAAAGGAGGTTTCCCCCTCGAAGAGGCTTATTATCTGAAATTATATCTTTTTCAAGGCGTTGAGTACTTTTTCTGAGGTTTTTCTATGCTATATTGATATTTGATTCTTAACATATGGTATCAGAGCTCAAGGTCTTGGGGTTTCGCTACTACATATGAGACACCTTGGCATTTTCGCTATAATTTGTTTTCTACAACGTTTAAAAAGTAACAGATTGGAGGATATTTAGTAGACAGATCAAGGTACGTTGGGCTCAAAATTCATCTCCTGGGGCCTTATAATTTCAGAGAATCATCCTGAACTAAGTCATTGCGGAATTTTCGCTATAAATTTGTTTTTGTAACGTTTCAGACCTTGAACTCCAGAGGGTATTTACAAAAATTTGTAAGGTATCTGTGGTAAAAATTTCAAACTCTGGGTCATCTTAAATTTGTAGATACACCCTGTGTAAGATAGGGTATCTTACTAGTCCTATTGACTAGTCTCAAGAAGGTGTTCCAGGTAAAACAATCGTAACTTATTCCTAGAGTATCCAAATTGAGTGGGACTAGTTTCATTGGATTGTGGATAGTCTGTAGTATTGATGGTGTGATTTTTATAATTTTATATCAATTATTTTGTGCGGGGCATGCTATACAAGTGAGATCTCCTAGAAAGGCCAAAAATCGGCAAGTTGTGGGGAAGTTACCGTAAATTCCACTTGGTACATCCAATTTTGATCAGACCTATGGCATTACAGAGAAGAAATATCAGATAACTACATAAAATAAATTTTCATACCCAGAAGGGCCGAAACTTGGGAGATACAACAGAAGAAATATTGTCTAGCAGAACCACCTCAAAATCTTGGCTAACATGCCACCAAAAAAGGGAACTTCTACACCAAATAAGCCTCTAGAAAATCGTACTTGGACTCTTGATGAAGGTGAAGAAATGCGTAGGGACATAAATGAACTACAAAATAAGATGGATTTAATGGAAGCTAAGTTGGATACTAAGATGTATTCAATGGAAGCTAAGTTGGATACTAAGATGGATGGTTTAAAAGGGGAGATCATGGAAGTATTGAAAAATTTCATAACAGAGAAGACACCTGAAAGTGAAAATGCATCCCATGAAATTCATGATGAGGACACAAGGAAGGTGAATCAAGAATGGAGAAACTCCAACTTTGGTTTGAAGACCAACCACGTTCCTAAGATTGATATGAGGAAGTTTGATGGCAAGGACCCAATCACATGGATACCTCATATGGAGCAATTCTTTGATCTCCATAATGTGCCACATACACAAAAGGTACATATTGCTTCTTTATATTTAGAACTTAATCAATTTGTATGGTATCGATGGCTTTGTTCTCACAAATCACTAGTCACTTGGACAATTTTCACAGAAGAAATGATAGCACACTATGAGGATATAAGGAGCAATAACTTCTTTAGCCAATTGATAAATCTCAAGCAAAAGGGTTCAGTTACTGAGCACATTGAGAACTTCCAAAGATTGAATATAAAGGTAACCGATATTCCAGATGAGCACTTGATTGATGTATTCATAGGAACTT
>ML785758.1:747869-775180 GCA_009831015.1 Picea engelmannii | reverse complement strand
GGGACATAAGTGTGGTGAGAAGAAATTATTCTACATAGATTGTGAAGAGGAAGAAGAAAAAGAACAAGAACCATCTCAAGATGAAAACGTAGAAGCAATTTTGTTTGAAGAGTTGACTCCCACGATATCGTGTAATGCATTGGATGGAATTAGTACTCCTCAAACCCTCAAGATCGAAGGATACATCAAAAAGAAAAAGGTAATAGTCCTAATTGATTCTGGCAGTACTCATAATTTCATTCACTATAAATTAGCCAAAGATCTCAATTTCTTTGTATATCTAGCGCCAGAGTTTCAAGTAATGATTGCAGATGGAGGAACTATCAATTGCTTAGGAAAATGCAATAAGATCAATCTTACTATGGGGAAATATGTAATGAATAGTCCAATGATTGCTATACCCATGGGTGGTGCAGATGTTGTTGTTACACATCAAAATTACTCAACTGGATAAGTGTCCCATGTTCCTCTCAATTGTCGTAAGTGTCACACATTCCTTACAACTTTCGCAAGTGTCACAAGTTGGTCACAAGTGTCGCAAACATCAAACAAATCATACTGCCATGATAACGACACTAAGGAGGCACTTAAGACATCTCATACACTTGATTTGGAGAAGGGAAATTGATTAACTGAAGTCAAGGAACTCGTATCACCTGAAAGGAGCTCTTCAACAAAGGTTTTGAGGGTGAACGCTCCCCTACATTAGCTTTAGGAGAACTAGTGCTCCCCTATAAGGTCTCAGGGAGCGTTATAACGCTCATATGCCCCTCTGAAGGAGCATTACCCACCCTTGGAGCACTGTCGCCCCCCTCAAGATTCCTAGGGAGCGCTATAGCGCTCTGATGCCCCTTTTGAGAGAGCGTTGTCTAATCTGAGGCAATAGTTGTCCCGTTGAGGAGAGTAAGGGGAGTATCTTTCAAGTTTAGAAGGCAGTTGCATTCGAATTCTTGGTTCCATCAGGAGATCCCTGATCTAAAGAGGGAGTTCCTCAACTTGTTCTAAAGATAACTCAAGAGGTTAAACCTCTCTTAACCTGTATAAGCAAGCTCTATGATGGTGAAAAGGAGGAAGAATTGATAGTATGAAACCTATGATATCATATGAAACACACAGTTAGCCAAAAGAGAGTGATCAGTGAAGCTGTTGTCATCCAGGTTGTGGATCTTTCGAGCAAGGGTTAGACGAAGGGGACTTGACGAAGCTGTCGCATTCGCATCTATGATTGTAAGTACTGTTGTCGTTATTCTCATTAATATGACATGCTTGGCATGTTTCTTTCTAGTTTGTGTCTGATCTTACATGAACTTATCGTTGATAGATAGATCTATTTTCAAGCTAATATCAATAGAGTAGGAAGTGGTCGTATCTTGTTTGTCTACAGGGCTCATCGAGGAGCAAAGGATTGGAGCTCAACTCGGAGCGTGCAGGCACAAGCGTTCATAAAGAGGTACTTCTATTCTCCTTCCTTCTCATGTGTTAGCTTGTATAGATTTGAAAGGAAGTCAGTTTCCACGTTAAGAATTTTCTGTCTTAGAGTTAGGGTCAATCTCTTTGAGGCAATCTACCTGTCCGCAGGGAGATTTTCCTACAACAGAAACTGACGACTCCACTGGGGAGAAGCCTCGAATTGAAACTTCTTGTTTTTAATTCTCCTCATTGACCTTGTTCTATCCCTTGATTGTTTCAGACCTAGTTCACTCCTCTTTTGATTGGTTTCATGAGCTGATTGGCTCCCTACCCCATCACACTCAGCCTAATTGTCGAGACTGAACTGCAATTTTTGGATTTTTGACACTTTTTGGAGCTTTTTTAACCTGGCAGCCCTGTCCCTATGTTAACAGAGTGCCAGCACTCCCTAACATCCTTATACAGAGCGCTATAACGCTCCTTGTCCTTGACAACAGAGCGCCAACCCTCCTTTGGCCAATAAACTTTCCAGAATTGTTTTTTTAGGGTTTTTCCTCTGAGTCTCTCTTGCTGGGTTACGTTGTGAATCAATCCTTCTTCTTTTCTAGCTTTGACATCTGTCTTTTTGAAGAAAAAACATCTTGTTTTTTGGTTTTTGTAGCCTTATTCACTATTGTTGTTGAGTTTTTCTGCCATTTGGAGTTTGAAACCCATGCATTGTCTTTCTCTCCTCTTCGACTGAACGAAAAACGCTAGTGAAGGTCATCAAAGGTCTACATATCTTTTCATTTGGTTTTGCTTAAAATCATCGTCCTTCGACTTTTCTTTTGGTGTTAAGTTTGATTTCTCTTTGATTGTTTCTTTCCTTTCGCTTCTTGTTTTGATCACAACGAGAGGGTGTATTGTTTGTATGATTCTTGCTTGTGTTGGTCTGATTTTCATTCATCCAAAAAGATAATTAGCAAGATGAGCATTGTGTTGAATTAATCATTATTCATACGCAAACAATAAAAAGAATCTTCATGATTGATTGTTCATGTTAGAAGGCATCTCAAAAAGTTTTAGCATCACATCAGGATTTGATTGAAAAAAATTTGTTTGAGGACATTCCTTATTGGTGCTTGTTAGTGAAAAGAACTATGTCTCTCTCCCTTAGATAGATGTTCATCGAAAAGAAATGAATTCTTATCATCTTTGATGCATTTTTGGGACTGAGTCATAATTCCATTTGTTTCACTTCCATGCACCCCTTTGAGTGAAGAACAACCATAAAATGAATGCTAATTAAAAATTATTTAGAACTTTTTCATTTTTAGGATCCTCCACCAACAATAGACTAGGCTTAGTACTTTGGATTAGGCTGTGAGCATAACTCTCCAAAGTTTCCAAAACAAACAGTAGAATCCTGAGTTAGGGAGAGTCAAATCCAATTATCATATAAGTCTACCTGGGATCCCCCTCTCACACAGGGGTTATGCACGAGGTCGCAGTCGGGTGAGTTATGGAGATTATCCCTCCATGGTTCAACTGATTGTGGTGGTCAGATCGTATTATGGGGATCGCTTAAAGGTAAATCCACAATTACTGTGTGAAATCCTTTTAGTTGATTTCGGGCTCAATACCCTGCACGTACATTCGGATCGGACTATTGATTGTTCCCGCCCAGGGGCTGACTGCGAATTGGTAACCTTAGTGGCCATAATATTTGGGGCCTTACACAAGGTGACGGTGAAGGGAAGTCTCACTGTACCTGGAGCAGACATTGGTCAAACTCACTCGGGATCCTTGGAGGGTAAATCCACAATTACTGTGTGGAAGTTTGCACCAAGGCATAAGTCCGTTAAGAAGGTTTCCATTGTAACTGTTCCACCCTATCCCCGCCCCTTCTTGACTTGATCATGCGATGTTGGATTTAATCACCAACTAGTATGGTCATCGAGAGAAGCTCCTGTTTGCTTGGTTGTGATTCTTAGATTCTATTAGCGTGTGTTGTTTCTTTTCAGTAGTTGGCCATATATCTTTTTCACCGACTCTTTTTTGCCAACATCGACCCTCCACGCCGTTCGTGGAGGCTACAGGGACTTCCTCCAGAAAATATGGAAGGAAACACCCCTTTACCCCCTCATTCTATGGAGGAATATCCTCAACAGAGCGAGGTTCAAGACACTACAACTTCCCAGGAAGAAGTTCCTACTCCCTTAGAGAATTTCCGAATTGTTTCAGAGTCTCCGGAATATTTCCGCATTCCGGAGGGATATGAACGATGTGTCCAACTCAATTCCACTGGTGAATTTGTTGTCGTCAATCCTTCTGACATTCCGACTGGGTCTCATCAAAACCCTTTAGCCGATGACCCTTTTTGGACCACCGACATTGTTTGAATTCCACCGCGCATGGTGCAAGATCTTTATGGAACAGGGATGGGTGCTGATGCACCTATTTCCTACACCGTACCCCTAAACCATTTTACCGGTACCACCATTTTTGCAGCCACACCGCCCGTTGGTCCGAATACATCGTCCATTGTCCCAAGGTCTACTCTTCCCCTCCAGACGGCCCATTCCACAATAGTCCCTCACATCCTGACTATCCATGTCGGTAATGCAGTGGTCAACCAAGCCGCGATTGGCACACCCGTAACACCAAGACCTACACTCCCTTTTGGGTACAGAGCACTGAATGATTTCACTGCCACTACTACTCAAGCCACTACTACCCAAGTTATGCCAGGAAATTCTATACCTATCCAACAACCCGCAGGGACTGGTCTTGGTGGTCCTAATCCACTCGGCGGCACCGGTCAGTCATTTACGTCTGGTTCTCAAATTCCAGGAACTCTACCTCAAGCTGGGGGGCATCCTCCCACCGAAGGACAAATTCCATTTGGGTGGCACCCTCATGCTGGGGGGAAGCCTCAATTCAAAGCCTACCATCAACTGTATGGAAAAAATGTGTCTGCCACACCTAATCCATGGAACGTCCCTTTTCCAGGAAACCCATAGTTCTCAACAGGATAAAATTCTCAGACTCTGCAACAACCTCCTTATGGAAAAATGCCAAACCCAACCCATAACCCTCAAAACCCATCCGGTTATCCTCCGCTCACACATGCTCTTCAAAACACCTCAAATCCTGTGTACCCTAGTCAACACCAACCTCATACAAGAGGGCCCACTAGTTACAATTATCCACATAACCCAGTGATTGGCCCCACTGGTGTCCCCATGCCACACCAGCATTACCCCCAGGTTAACCGATAACTACCTTTTCTAGCCACCCTGGACCTTCCAGATTTGTCTCGGTTAACGAATGATCCTATTTATCATTCTCCGGTTTGGCCAGCTATTCCAACTAAACTTCCTTCTGATATCCCAAAATTCGACGGAAAGTCTGGAGAAGACCCAAACAACCATGTGACGACTTTCCATTTGTGGTGTTCATCCAACTCCCTCATGGATGATTCTATTCGTTTGCGTCTTTTCCAACGAACACTTATGGGTTCCGCGGCGAAATGGTATATTGAACGACCACGCGCATATTTTCACAATTTCAACTCCCTCGCCATGTCCTTCCTCACACACTTCCAACTACCCATTCGATACGAGATGGGTACTGAACTATTAACCTTTCTTCGTCAAACAACTTCTATACATATCTCCGATCATATTCATGAGTGGAGATGACAATGAAGGCTAATCAAAGTGGTCATTCCTGACCAATTGTTAGTGGAATGGTTCACTAAATCATTGCTACCCCAGATCGCTCGTGATGTTTCCATGGGTGGTGTGGTCACCGAGGAAGAAGCTATTGCCCGAGCTCAGTACTTAGACTTAGTCTATTCACAATCCAATACTTTTTACGAGTTGATACTGAATGCTAACCGTGCCACTAACGATCCATCCAAACCATCGTCTGCTTCCCATGCGGATGGAGTTATTGGCTCCATCAAAACCCAATCTACTACCCAGACGACTGGAATGATTCAGCGGCCCACTTCCACGACTGCTCCCAGCCCGACTGCACCCTCTTCTAACCCCCCTCAAACTCAAGTCTCTGAGGTGAATGAGGTCCAATCAACCCCTTCACAACAACCTGGGGGGAAGAAGAAAGAGAGAAATAAACCAAAGAAGAACAATAACAACGAACAACCAAAAAATCAACCGCAAACCCCCGCTGCCGGAAAACAACCACAACGAAAACTGAAATTCCCATGTCTCATTTGTGGTGACGATCACTACACTCAAGACTATCCACATCGCGATGAAGTGGCCAAAATTTTCAAGGGAAATTCACAACCCTCTATGCTTACTCAGCCTTTTCCACAACAACAATCTTTGGTTGCTCAAACCCCCACACCAGGGGGCAGTTCCAACCAACCCCATGATAAGGCCTCGACAAGTGCCCACATTTACATGTTTAACAGGGTTAATCTGACCACTCGCTCTGTGACATATGACATGCCAGTTAAACCTGATAATCTGAAGACTGCTAACAGTTCTTCACCGGACCCGTTACCATCCTCTGTTAATCCTTCGTCTGTTAGCCCTCCATCCAGGCCACTTCAGATTGAGAAACCTTCGTTTGACTCCATCTTACGCCCTCCTAAGAGCACCATCCGAAAATCTACCTTCAATCCTAATTCACGGGCTGCCCAAAATTACAACGTTGTAGAAGATTTGGCCCAAGCCCCGTGTGCTATGTCCACCTTGGAAGTTCTACAACACTGTCCCAGCCAACATAGAACGCTCTTAGTTGCTATCAACGCTTTTGATCCCGAGTCATCAAATAACCTCACGTTTAATCTAGATGATCATCAACCGCGACTCTCCCACCAGATAGCTTTTCAAATTGATGTTGTTGTTCATAATCAACAAATCCACCGAACTATCCTGGATGAGGGAGCCTCTACTTGTGTCATGTCTCTAGCCTATTGGAAAGGCTTAAAATCACCTGCCCTTAACAAATCCGCTACGATGTTACGCGCTTTCTATAGACGAGGCTTTCATCCTCACGGATTATTACAATCCTTAGCCGTTCAGTTAGGCGGAAAAACTGTTACCGTTGATGTCAAGGTGGTCGATGCCCCCCTCGATTACAACCTACTACTTGGAAGAAGTTGGTTCTATGCTATGAATGTTGTCACCTCGTCGGTGTTTTGATGTGTACAATTCCCCCATCAAGGAAAAATTGTCACTGTCGATCAACTTGATTTCTGTACACCCGACGCTCGCATCCCTGCCACCAACAACATTCCTTTTTTGGGAGACCACCCAGTTACGTATGAAAGCGTTGGTGTTGGCTTATTGAAAGATTCTAGCCTTATGGGTACTTTCTCTACACCACTTCCACCTACCGCACATCATATTTCCATCCTTATCAATCCTTAGAATCATATGATCCTTGGATTGTACCTAGTCCTCTAGAATTCGATGTGCTTGGTGACACTATGACACTTAGCCCAACCGAGGCCGCATACATAGCTATTCAATCTGCCTCTCCCTCTTTGAGCAATTCACATTTATTGGCACCCAATGCCTACTCGGTGCCCTCATGGTTGGATTCCTTGTCGTCGGTCGTTGATTACATTTCCCAAATTTTTCCTTCGAACGAATCTATTATGGAAATGCTTAGCATTGACGATCTGCCTTGGGATTATAACCATCATCAATCCTCTTTTCTTCTGCCTTTGGAAGAAATTCACCAAGACATACGCTCTGTCTTCCCTCCCGATGTTACCGATGCTCCGCAATCCCCTATCCTCACACAAGATACTCTCTCTGAGGGGAACATGGGTAACATCTCTACTACGATCATTATTGACATTTCGATCAAAGAAGCTGTCGTGGAAAACATCAACCTTGGTGCTAATTGCACACTCGAGGAAGTGGTCTCTTACACCACTTTGTTTAAGGAATTCTGCGATGTCTTCGCATGGAGCTATGAGGAGATTCTAGGGATCGACCCTTCAATCGTCGTACACGAAATCAAAACTTACCCTAACACAAAACCTGTTCGACAAAAGCTTCGCCCGGTTCATCCCAAGAAAATCACAGCTATAAAGGAAGAAGTTGAAAAACTTCTAAAATCTGGCTTTATCTATCCCGTTCCTTTGACAGAATGGGTCTCCAACCTTGTTCTGGTTGCCAAAAAACAAGGGACCATCTGTGTTTGTGTCGACTATCGAGATCTCAACAAAGCTTGTCCCAAGGACAACTACCCTAGGCCCTTCATCGACCAAATCATCGATAATTGCGCAGGGAGCGTAATCTTCTCTTTCATGGATGGCTTCTCTGGGTATAACCAGATTGAAATCTTACCTGTTGATCAACATAAGACAACCTTTATCTGCCCATCGGGGACTTTCTCCTATCGAAAGTTACCATTTGGCCTCAAAAACGCTGGTGCTACTTTCCAGCGGGCCATGTTGTATGCGTTCCATGATATCAAGCATATCGCAGAGCCTTACCTCGATGATTTACCCACCCACTCATCCAATCGATCCGATCACATTGATCACTTGCGAGCAATTTTTCTTCGATGTCGGTTCTACCGTATTCACTTGAACCCACACAAGTGCATTTTCACTGTTGAATCTGGCCGACTCCTTGGTTTCATTGTCTCCAAAGATGGGATTAGGGTGGATCCCTTAAAGATCAAGGCCATTCTAGTCTTACCCCCACCTACCAACTTAACCCAACTCCAAAGTTTGCAAGGCAAAGCAAACTTCCTTCGCCGTTTCATCTGCAACTACGTCGAGATAGCTAAAGGATTCATGCAGTTACTGCAGAAGAACACCCCTTTCATCTAGGATGACACTGGCTAATGGTCATTCGATGCTCTCAAGCATGCTTTGACCCATGCTCCCTTGTTACACCCTCTGGAGTATATAAAGGACTATATCCTTTACTTGGCCACCTCCACTTCCACTATTGCGATGGTGTTAGTTCAGGAGGATCCCAACGGCGAAGAACATGTGATTTATTATCCGAGAAAGAGTCTATCTGGACCTGAAATCCGATATTCACATGTCGAGAAACTGGCTCTGGCAGTCGTCATCGCTGTCCAGAGATTCCGCCATTACATATTATTACGCACCACCATGGTGATCGCATAATCTAACCCCATGTACCACGTCTTTACACGTCAAGTACTTGGGGGAAAATATTATAAATGGATCGTTATTCTTCAGGAATTCGATCTTGAGTTTACAAAGGCCAAAGCCAAAAAATCCATGGTGTTTGCGAAGCTTATCTGTGCTCTCCCTCGTGCCGATGAAAACATTGAACCTAGATATTCTCTCCCTGATGAATCTCTCTTCCTCATCAACACCTTCGATCCTTGGTATGGAGACATTCTCCTCTACCTTCAAACCCAATGTTTTCAGCCCAACATTTCTTGCTAAGAGCATCGACGCATTCATCACCACTAGCACCATTATCTCATCATCGGCGACACCTTGTATTGTCGTGGTATTGACACCATCCTTCTGCGATGTCTGATTCACGAGAAGGCTGAATGTGTTTTGAATGATTTTCACCTTGGTGCCTATGGCGGTCACCTTTCCAGGATGGCCACAGCCCAAAAAATCCTACGTGTCGGCTACTTTTGGCCCTTGATTTTCAGAGATTGCATCGAGGCCGTCAAAAAATGCCCACCCTGCCAAGTCTTTAACAAGAAGGAACGCACCCACCCTACTGCGCTGCACCCCATTATCGCCATCGGCCCCTTTGCCAAGTGGGGTATCGATTTCATGCAGTGTAAGCCTACCTCAACCGGGGGGCACGGTTATATAATCGTCGTCGTCAACTACTTCACCAAATGGGCTGAGGCTATGCCTACCTTCCTGAACGATGGTCGTACTGCATCTTTGTTTCTTTTCAACCATATCATAACTTGTTTTGGTGTACCACATGCCATTGTCACTGATCATGGTGCACATTTCAAAAACTAGATGATGAGTGAATTACATGTCAAATTGGGTTTTCTCCATGAAAACTCATCCCCTTACTACCCTTAGGCTAACAGACAAGTTGAAGCCATCAACAAAGTCCTAAAAACCATGATCCAATGCATGGTAGGGGAAAACAAGACATCATGGCATTTACAACTTTTTTCCGCTCTCTGGGCCTATCACACTTCTGTGAAAACCTCAACTGGATTCACTCCTTTCCAGTTGGTGTATGGCATTGAATCCATTCTACCAATCGAGTGTGAGATTCCATCACTCAAACTAAAAGTAGAACTCCTTCCCCATACTTCTGCTGAAGAAGAACGATTATTATATCTATCCAAGATGGACGAAACACATTGTGATGCTGCTCTCGTTAATGAGGTACATCAAAAATGAATTAAGAGTCAATACGAAAAATCCGTCCACCCTCGGACTTTTGCGGAAGGAGACTTAGTCCTCGTTTATGACCAAGCTCATGATAAATTGGGGACAGGAAAGTTAGAACCTCTGTGGCACGGTCCTTACATCGTGAAGCGTGTTCTACACAGAGGTGCCTACGAATTAGTAGATCATGATGGAATTTCCCTGGGAGAGCCCTGAAACGAGCTTTACCTTAAAAAGTACTATGCCTATATCAACTAGCATTTGTACTTTGTACATTATTGTATTTTAGTTTGGTGTGTCTATTTCTTTCACATGCTCGAGTCTTTACCTTTGCCACTCATGACTATGCTTGTGTTTTCATGCGCAGATGATGTCTTCCTTTCCTATCTTTTTCGGGTTCGCAGATGGAGCTAGTCGACATACCCGGAACATTTCTTCGACAGCATGGGTTATTTACCAACTTGACGAGGTGGTGAGTTCAAAAGGTATCTGCTTAGGACCAGCAACCAACAACATGGCAGAATATCATGCTGTCATCAGACTGTTGACCCAAGCCTCCTCCCTAGGTATCTATCGTATCATTGTTTACTTAGACTCCCAACTCGTGGTCTATCAACTCAACCGTATCTATGTTATCTGTAGTCCTATCCTGCTACGTCTCCACTTACAAGTTCTCTGTCTTGAATGAATGTTCGATTACATTGAATATAGACACATTCCAAGAGAACTTAATAGTGTTTCGGATTCGTTAGCTAATTACATCATGGATTAGTATCTCGTCCACATATAATATTTAAGGAAAGAAAAATTGTACATTACATGTAAATTAAAACACATCACAGACATCATCATGTACAAATCATTGGCACTGTAAAAACTTGAAACTCTATATATATATATATATATATATGGCATGACTGAAATGTTTTGATTACATAAAAAAGTATGTATAAGAGAACAATGTCGGGTCTTTAAACCCCTACAACATCACCTGACAAGGCATACAAAATATGATAACCGGAGAGACTCTAATCTCCCCGCACTACATTATGCTGCGAGTAACACATCACCGCGCGCACTACGTGCCTCAGTAGAGAATTGATATTCTCTGGTACTCCCACAGTGTGCCTCTATAGATGTAAAGGCACTTCTCCCCTCTGTAAAGGAGGAATGCCCATCGTAAGGCCTTGGAGGTTTCTCTCAACCTCCCGGAGACCTATCACTGGTACTGTCGGATCTGCTACAATCGGAATGCCCCCGCGACGTCCTGGTATCGGTATATCAGTCGGGCCCACTGCTCCCTTGTCTACATGTTGAAAATAATATATCTGTTAAAAACTCTTCTACATACCCAAAAAAATATATATACATCAAAAACTTAAAAAACAAAAACTAGACAAGGTATGGCTCAGTATTTTACCTGACACATCCCAGTCTTCCCCCGCGGGTAAAATCAAATCCATACTCCCGAGGAAATCCACCTCAACATACGGGAAGTCTTCTATATAGAGATACTGTCGTCTCATCCAGGAAAAGAAATCGCCAGTGAAACGGAACTCTGACTCCGCTACTAGCCTTGGAGACAGACTAGTCCACCTCTCCATCCTCGGTTCGTCCACTGGTCGCACCGCCAGTGCTATATGAGGCTTCATCTGGGGGATGTGCTCTAGAAAAAATGAGCCATAACCAAACTGCTTCTATCCTGTCCTGCACCGTGAAACTTGTTCCTTCAAATTTCGAAGGAACCCTGCACTCCAGTTGAATAGTGTTGGCTCCAAACACTGAACACCATAAGCCACCTACGATCTTGATGCTAGATGCGTGCTAGTACTTCCTGTCACGCTCATGATGGCAAACAGTATGGATCATAGGGGTAGCTCTCGAATATCCTTGATAGGGATTCTACCCCCTACCAGTCTTGCTCCTGGGATGCAGTGGCATGCTAGATACACGTCCACTTGCTTAGGTAGCTCCCTCTACCTGGAAAAAGATATGGGAACCCCTCTTTTTGAGAGGCCAGTCAAAAAATACACGTCTTCTAACTCAATGGTTAAAATCTGGGTGCCAATCCGGAATCCTTGCTCTGCAACATCCCATAGGCCGATCATATGCTCAAGCAATAGAATTTATTTCTTCATTTTTTGTAATTTGAAGAACTTTAGTAAACCACAAGCTCGCAATGCGGCCCATGTGCGAGGACTCCGCAAGGCAGCTAAGCCATCCATCTCATGTTCTCTTTCTTTCCACTCAATCATGTTCGTTGAAATCATCTACAAAACAAAAGAATAAAGAAATTCATTATTTCCACGTTTTGGCATTTCGGAAATTTCTAAAAGCGATTTAAAACATGAAATCTAAATGCCCATATATTTTAAAATGACCACACCCTCTTTTACAATCACCACGCCCTTCCTTAGCCATTTAACATTCATCATATAACAATAAAAACGTTTAAAAAAACAAAACACCTTCTTTGTGGCTGCGTGGGCGTATGGAAGGATTTTTCATGGGCTCTTTGCCAAAATGACCCATCCAATCAGCCATTGGGGCATTGGCATCTTGGCCATCCTCCTCTAAAACGTTTTTGCAAAAAGAATCCCCCTTTTTCCATAATTTTTAAAAGAGGCCGATTTTGATCTTTTAGGGCAATTTAGGGCTTCATATTTTAAATTAAATGATGCTATAAAAATGAATGTTAAACCATGTGTTTGAAATAATAAGAGATGGACATCTACCTGGTCCAAACGACAAGCGAAACGGTAAACCGTAGCTCCGACAACGGACAAAACAAGATCCTCCTCAAAATGAGAATCTCCACTACTCCAAAATCCTTGTGCAAAATGAAATGGTAAATGGAATTTTCATTGTATTGTTATTTATAAATTTTCATTTTCATAAGGTATAGTCATTTTTGGGTTTCTCTAACAACATAATGGCTTCGCTAAACCTCTGGTTTGTAGTTTTGACATCGCAGGTTTCCTGGTAGTTCTGATGGATTATTTACCTTGTCACGCTTATGAGCATAGTCTTAGTTCATTCTCGAGCTAGAAAATATGAGAACGTAACCGGGTAAACTTTTATCTCTTTTTCGGACCCGTACGGATACACGAACACATGAAAAAGGAACCCCCCTAGAGTCTCCTTTAAACCCTTTTCAGACTCTCTAAATATGAAAAGATTGTCGAGTGACCTTGCTTCCTTTCACACTCGTTAAAAGGTTAGAAAGGGCGTCTTTCGATCGATAGTTTATCTCTTTTTCGGTCTCGTTAGACTACTGTATGAAAAAGGAACTGAGAGAGTTCTCTTTTAAGTGTTTTTCCAAACTCTATAATCCCGAAAAACCTTCGATTTTTCTGTCTTTGGACTCGTTAAAGCACACATCGACAGACCCACATGGGACCAAACCCTTACTTCTTCCAGTTCGTCAAACAAAGGAAGATGAACTTACTAAAGGTGAGTTATATTGAGCATGTGTTATCCTCCTCGAGCTCATTAAATCAAAAAGAGGTACTCATCTATCTGGATGGGGGAAAAATTGAAAGGAGCAAGCCAAGCAGTCTCTTGAGAACATTATCCAACAATTCTTAGAGTCGCCCTTGAACACGACACTTTTTCATTTGTATATATCATAATCCGCTGAACCTCTGCACTGAGCCAATCCTTTGAGTTCCTTTCACTCCTTTGGGTCACTCGACGCAAGTCACAGTATCCACTGCATAGTTTTGGTCCATGTCATGTTTTGTTGTTGTGCCTCAGTGTTCAAGGGAAGTATCTTCCTCTAGAGTTAGCCATCCCAAATATCTTGCCTCAAACCCTATGTCAATCCATGTCCATTTGATCTACCATCTCTATGTCCATTTCGTGTCATTGATGGGGGCTACATCAAGGCCCTCCCTCGACGATTCTATTCATGTCGACTTCAACACATTATCCAGGAATCAGGCTTAGAAACCAGTTAGTACTTTGGGACCTACATGCCTCAATGGCAGGCCTCCTCACATTCGACAGTAGGTTTACATCATTGACCTTTGATCGAATGATTCCACGGATGTTCGACCTCAGCTCATCTATTCACATTCGCTGGAATGTATTAGGGTACCTTGGGAATCATTGACATTAATGGTGATTTCCCTCGCACTTGTTAACGATTCACACCATTTATTGGTAATCAAGTGGTTTCTACCATGTTCGACATTAGAACATCTATTCACATGGTTAGAATCGTACCATGTTGGGATTGGTAATAAGACCCTGGGTTGAGTGACCACTTTGATATATGCTTTTCCCAGGTTGCGAAGTAGTTTCTATTGGACAAATAACACATACACTGTTACATAGATCCACTTTGTGTTGGTCGTGGCTATGTATTGACATCTCGTAGATCCACTGTGTATTCTTTGTGGCTACGATCAGTCCGAGTCATCAGAGTATAGATCCACATTGTATCTTCGGTGGATATACCTTCTTATCAATACAATCATGGATCCGTAGTGTATTTTATGGCGGCCATATCTTGGAAGTCTTGATCACCCAAGCATAGGTATGCCTGCCTTGGGTTTTGAAATATGTCATGATATTTGTTGGATGTTTGTGTGCAGCTTCCGTCAGGTTCTCCAAGTCTATACCCTTGCTTGAATGTCTACAAATCATTTCAGTTATCAGTTCACATATTCTAACTTCATACTTTGGGGGGCATTCTGTTACACGTCAAAATTACTCAACTGGATAAGTGTTGCATGTTCCTCTCAACTGTCGTAAGTGTCGCACATTCCTTACAACTTTCACAAGTGTCACAAATTGGTCACAAGTGTCGCAAACATCAAACAAAGCATACTTCCATGATAACGACACTAAGGAGGCACTTAATACATCTCATACACTTGATTTGGAGAAGGGAAATTGATTAACTGAAGTCAAGGAACTCTTATCACCTGAAAGGAGCTCTTCAACAAAGGTTTTGAGGGTGAACGCTCCCCTACATCTGCTTTAGGAGAACTGGCGCTCCCCTATAAGGTCTCAGGGAGCGTTATAACGCTCATCTGCCCCTCTGAAGGAGCACTATCCACCCTTGGAGCGCTGGCGCCCCCCTCAAGCTTCCTAGGGAGCGCTATAGCACTCTGATGCCCGTTTTGAGAGAGAATTGTCTAATCTGAGGCAGTAGTTGGCCCGTTGAGGAGAGTAAGGGGAGGATATTTCAAGTTTAGAAGGCAGTTTCATTCGAATTCTTGGTTCCATCAGGAGATCCCTAATCTAAGGAGGGAGTTTCTCAACTTGTTCTAAAGATAACTCAAGAGGTTAAACCTCTCTTAACCTGTATAAGCAAGCTCTATGATGGTGAAAAGGGGGAAGAATTGCTAGTATGAAACCTATGATCTCATAGGAAACACATAGTCAGCCAAAGGAGAGTGATCAGTGAAGCTGCTGTCATCCAAGTTGTGGATCTTTCGAGCAAGGGTTAGATGAAGGGGACTTGACCAAGCTGTCGCATTCGCATCTATGATTGTAAGTACTGCTATCGTTATTCTCATTAATATGACACGCTTGGCCTATTTCTTTCTAGTTTGTGTCTGATCTTACATGAACTTATCATTGATAGATAGATCTGTTTTCAAGCTAATATCAATAGAGTAGGAAGTGGTTGTATCTTGTTTGTCTACAGGGCTCGTCGAGGAGCAAAGGATTGGAGCTCAACTCAGAGTGTGTAGGGACAAGCATCGATAAAGAGCTACCTCTATTCTCCTTCCTTCTGATGTGTTAGTTTGTATAGATTTGAAAGGAAGTCAGTGTCCACGTTAAGAATTTTCTGTCTTAGAGTTAGGGTCAAGCTCTTTGAGGAAATCTACCTGTCCGCAGGGAGATTTTCCTACAACAGTTGTACTAGGAATCCAATGGTTACAATCATTAGGAACAATGGATTTTAATTTTCAATAACTTTTCATGAAATTTTCATTGGAAGGAAAAGAAATTGAGTTAAAAGGTATCACAGGGAAACCCGGTAAGGTGATAAGCTCTAACGGCATGACAAAATTATTGAAAAAGGGGCATCAAGGCGTTATTGCACAACTATGTTCACTAGATGTTCAAACATCTAAGCCATCTATTCCTCAAGATCTCGAAAGGATCACTGATAAGCATTCCAAAGTATTTGAAGATATTCCCAAAGGTCTTCCACCCACTCGAAATCATGATCATGAAATTCAACTAATTCCTGGGAGTGTTCCTCCTAACATCAGGCCATACAGATATCGTCCGTCAACTGGAAGAGTGGATCCGGTCTGGGGTTGTCTAAATAACCCAAGCCGTTTGGGATAACCCACCCTAACAGGTTTAGCGGCTCCGTTAGCCGATCTAAGTCCTAAGAAAATAAAAAGAAAACTACTCTAAACTAACTAATCTAAATGAAAAATAACAATTAAAACAAACTAATAAACAAATCTAAACTACTAATATATACAATCTACTATCTAATACTATAATAATTCTATGAAATTTAACATTCAACTATTAACTGAATCAAATCTTAATAAAAAATGTACAATATTTACAAGTTACAGATTTAAATGAAAACCTGCAAAACTCATTTGTAATCTGTCCTAAGACAACGAAACTATTTTTTTGATTTTATAGTTTTATGATAAAGAAATAGAATAAAAACTAACTATCTAAGCTAAACAACTAAAACACTAACTCTAACTATATATCTAAACTAATATATTTATTTAAACTACCTAAATAACATTAATAAGCTAACCTGTGATAACGCTTTCCAATTTGTCCTGTGTAAATAATCCAGTTCAGTTGTTCGATGGGAGGAAACCCGCATCAATCCTCTGCAAGCCTCTAGTAAACAGTAAGCAACAGTGCTCTTTTGAATATCGATAACAGAACAAACAAGACATAAAAGTTACAACAATCTTATAATTTACAAATCATAACATTTAGATAAATTTGCGTGCAAGGATTTGTACAAAATGATTCAATTAACAAAGAAGAGAAATTTGTCATTCATTAACTAAAACAAAGTAATTGGGGTACTTTAAAAATAGGAGAGATCAGATACATATGACATATAAATCAAATCATATCATCATACATGGAATTATGATAGCTAAAGTAGTTGATAATTAATTGCCAACTGATATGCAAAAACTTGAAACAAAAGTTTGATATATTGAAAGTGAAAGTTGTTACAAGACATCAACTTTCGTCTCAGTCTGAATCATAAATCCATAGTCTGGTTCTCCCACAGTGAGGATGATGATGCTTATTACAAAAAATAACAAGTATTTAAAGACCTCCCACAGGGTAAAACATCCATGTGGAAGTTATCAAAACTGTTTACACAAATCTGGGAAAATATCCCAAGTCTGACTAAACTAACAACCTAAAATAAAAACTATATCACACAAATATCTCCTAGACTGCCACAGCATGCCCAATTGATTACTGCAATTCGAATGTACCTAGAAGAGGACAAAAATGGACAAGTTAAGAGGATATGTTTTTGATAAAATTGATAAAAATCTAATTCTAAAGACTAGCTACAGAGTCTTGCGATTCTGTAGCTGGTCTAAATCAAACACATAATCGTATTAAAAATCAATTCGAATCTTAAAAAACAGATTCAAACTATTTAAAAATATTTGATTTCTAAAAGCATCATTCAAATCGACACTTGTATGCAACTTGAACAAACAAAATCGTATTCAATCAAATGATAACAGAGATGGATACACTCTGTTTAATTCATTATCACCAATTCGGGTTAACAGAATCGTATTGAATAACTCAACAACAATGAAATCATTTCATGGACCAATTGAAATCAAAACCAACAGTTTATGTTGCTCCAGCCATTAACAAAATCACTTCAAATCCAAACGAAATCAACATGATCATTTTCTCAAATTGATAGCACTATATTAAACATAAACAAACGATCCATGCTATTAGCGAATCAAATCAAAACTGGTATGTAAATTATCACAAACAAAATCATAATGGAATTAATCAATTGATAATAGGATCTGTGGGACTCGTCCAACGTTTGTTATTTCCAATTGGGGGCAGACAAAATCGATTGATATTCAACGAAATCATTTCTTGAATCAATTTCAAAAACGAACTATTAGCCGAGTTTTCTCATACGAATTCAACAGAGATAAAATCATTTTTTGAAAATCAAAACCAATAGCGCAGTATCAAATCTACTTTCAATATCAATCTAACTCAAAACAGACAATCGTGCTAACTCAAGACATGCATCAATCAAACCAAAACGAATCAAAACATCTTGTGTTTGTTACAGCCGTTATGAATCAACGCAAGTCCATGATTATAGCAAGTAGATCTTTAGCATAGGTCAAAGATAATTAAAATCCAATTGAGAATACTAATTCAATATAGAACATAATCGTTTTGAGTTATTAGGAGCAAACGAAACTAATTAAAATCATACCAAATCAACTATCAAACATAATTGATTCACAAACAAACCAAACCGAATCAAAATCAATGAATAGCTTGTACTAAACTGGGCAAAACAAATCGCATAACCAAATCATATGTACATTTAATTTTAGTAAAATGAACCTACTATACAGGATCCACAACATAACTGTTTTTGATAATCAAACTATGACAGAGTCATTTCGAATAATGGACAGAGCTAATCGAAAACAAAAACTCGATTCATTATATTAATTCAAGCAATTCATAAAACGAAATTGATATTGAAATTCATACCTGGATAGTCAACAGACAACTTGGTCATGATAGTTTGGAATTGACGAAGGCTGTCGCCGATTCGACATTCCTAAAAACGATCAAACCAATGGTTTTTTGCTTCTTGTCATTAGCTTGAAGCCTGTCCTTTTCTCTCGACAGCACTGTGACTTGGTTCTCTAAAGATTTGATCTTCGATTGTAATAAGGGAACGCCAGTGTAGTAGCGCTCAAATCACACATTACATTGGACACATGCTGTCTGCTCAGGATTCGAAACAACAGTCGAGGGTTTGTTCAAATCACCGAGGGTTTCATTAGGTATCTTGATTCCTGGGTAGCTAGGATTTTTCTTTAGGCAAGGGGGTAAATTAGAAACAAAGTCATAGGGTGGCTCGGAGCACAGACCATGGGAAAAAGGGTACTCACTAGCTAGGAAGCGCTTGATATCAGAGTCTGAGTCTTCGCTGAGGACTATGGGATTTTGATCAGCGTTTGGTTTAGGTTTATTCCAAGCAATTCTCGATATCAATCAAGCATTCTTTTTACCTTTGTTATCGACAGTAGGGTTACCCTTGAATTTCTTGCTCACAGGCTTTTTTACAGCCTCAACCTTGTCTGTTATAATGTCGGGTAGGTCGATATCAGGGCAGACTGAGGGTTTGGGAAAGGGTAGAAGGGCATGAAAAGGAACGGGTGGCCCGACCTTAGTCTCACTGATCACAGACTTGTCGATTTGGACAGAATCTGAATCAACAAAGCCATTTCTAGATAGAAAATCTTGCCAATTATCGCCGTGGAGGTTTAAATGATGAACGACTATAAGTCTAATCAAGCCATGGTGAAACAAGCTACTGTCAGCCTTCTCGCATTTGAAACTCTTAGTTATTTTATAAAGACTACGTTGGAAGTAAAATGGCATGTTCAATGGATAGCCCATGAAATTCAGTAACAGTCGAAGGTGATAAAGAAAAACCAATCCATACCGACCCTCACAGTTTACAAATTGTTTAACCATTATCAAAAGATCATGCCACCTAGGTTTAAGCGTGGAAATAGGCATACCTCTGTCACAGGATGTGACCTTTCGTGATACGAACAACAAAGGCCATGGCACATCGTCGACTTCAGAGTTTTTAAACCATCACTGGCCCATGGATGCCAATCCTGTGGCAGAGCTTATGAACTCTTCATTCAACTGAAGCTGAATGTCACCTAATTTAGCCCTACACCCATCAAAGGTAAGGGCGAATTGTTGTGCAACTAACAGATTGAAACCCTCTAACCTCTGTATAGACATGAGCCAACCATTATCTTGTAAATCCTTATGGGCGTTATCAAAGAGTAACAGAGGTTGACTACCGTTCGGCTCAATTCGCACCACCAGTACCATAGATAGGAGCACACGGTGAGCGATGTGAATGAGCCAGGGTTTGACTCATAGCATACGCAGGAGTAGAATGGTCATAGGATTACCCGAAACTAGCAAGGGTGAAACAGGGATAGGGCTAAACATTAATGACATATCGTGTGAAGGTGGTGGAGCTAGTTCATACATGCATGAAAGTCATATCTACAGTACAACCACCAGTGCAAATAGCTATTCAACCCACTATTGTATAGGTTAACAAATATGCCATTCGCTCGACCAATGAAATCGATGGTAAGTGGATTAAACATTCACGCGAGCAATATTTATAGTTTCAAAACCAAACAAATGAATCGAAACCAATACCAAGGGTTTGACTATGTGACATGTGTTGTATAGAACGATTTATACCAAGGGTTTAACCATAACACCAATGCTCTTTTTATGTAACCAATGTGCCAAGTGAATTGATCAAATAACATGTAAATTTAATCACCAATGCATCACAAACTCAAACACTCATGAAATGAAATTACATAATCAATCAAAGAATGTCAAATGAGTACAGATCAAAAGGTCTTGCCAACTGTATAATGATAAGTAAAATGTAAATGCAATGGGAATATCGACAAGAATGATAACGAAAATTCAGTGATGATTTTAATGCGACTTTGAAAACCAAGTTTTCACGCTTGTAGTCGTGAAAACAAGAACGAAGGTAAGTGTGCAAATAGCGCAAAAATAAAAGTGTCGTTTTAATTGAGAATTGCGACAAAAATTAAGGTTTGCAAAACGCTGGTGTAGGCATCTTATAAGATAGTAGAAAAATGTGAATTGGCTGCCAACAATGGCAACACACTAGTAGAAGCAGTTATCTCTGCCAAAAGAACAAATTCAGATTAAGATAACGAGAAAAATTCTAACTCAAGAATAACAACCAGAAAATCGTGTAAACATCATCATTAACCAAATATTCTAGCAGTGTTTAAAGGATGAAAGCTGATAACCGTCTCAAGACAAGTGAGTTGCGATATTAAAGATAAAATCTCCAATACTTTTGACAGAGCCACTGCTCCCAGCAGGTGTCCATAGCCTCGACAGGGTTGCCATTTAACCCATTCTGACATCCGTATCCTGCCAAGAAGTTCTAGATCAGAATAAAGGACACTAAGAGGTTTCTTATTTGCAAATTTTCATATACCCGACATTGCTTCGCTGCCAGCGGCCCTGTTCAGTACCCTGACGAAGTCGTCTTGGCACCATGCATGCATTTACCCGCTGCCAGCAGACCTGTTCAGCATCCCGGCGGGTTTACAAGCACTTCCCATAGCTCTATTAATGATTTATTTTGTTTTGTTTTTCAAATATATATAGTTGAGCGGGGTGACACTATAAATTATGATACCTTAACATATTTTTTCAGACCTCAGCAAATTTTTTTTAGAACTTGTCCTTTATTAAGATCCAGAGATGTTTCATTTATAGAACCAACTTCCTAAGGCATGGAGACATCTTCTGAGTCATTCCCTTAAGGAAAAGGGACAGTGTAAAAAGATAATAGATGATCCCAACAAGCTTATGTTAGAGATTGAAATCAGATAACTTCTTTCAAACGACAAACTTTTGCCAATTACAGATGTAAATTTCAGAAGTATACAATTGATGTTTATACAATTTTCTTAGCAGTTATTTCAGTGAAGGAATTTTCTGTTTTCTTTGTCTGAATAGCTCAGTATACAGTTATGTGTATTTCCAAAAACACAAGCTGATAAACTCAAAGGAGAAATCAAAAACAAAAAAGAAAAAGAAAAAAAAGCAAAATATGTACATAATGTACAAGGGTTGTCATCAAGCAAAGTATCTTTTCAGGGCTTGTCCATTTACCGGATAAGTGTCAGGCTGTCCCTCAAGATTCTGCAATCGGAAAGAATTGGGACCCAACTTCTCAGCAATTAAAAATGGTCCAAGCCATAAGTTTTGAAATTTCGTGTGCTCTCCCTTTCCCTCATGAGGTTTGTCCCATTTCAAGACGAGGTCACCTACTTCGAAATTCCTATCAGAAGAAGAGTTAGAATCGAACCAACTTTTAACCAATAGTTGATGTTGATCTAACTTACGTTTAGCTTGGGCTCTTACCTCTTCTAGCTTCATCAAAGCGTTAATTCGGTTTTCTAAAGGGGGACAATCTTCTCCTTGGATTTTCTACGACAACTGTAGTGAAGGAAGAAGAATGTGAGGTGGCAGAATTGCTTCTTTTCCATAAACGAGAAAAAAGGGGGAGTTACCTACAACAGCTTTTGGTGTTACCCTATCATCCCACAGTGCGTTCAACATTGCATTGTGCCAATTTTTGTGATTTTCAGCCACCATTCTCTTGATGATTTTAATCAAGTTCTTGTTTGTTGATTCTGCCAAACCATTTCCCTGGGGGTAATAGCTAGCAGAATACTTTAGTTTGATTCTTTTTTCTAAATCGAACTCGCTCATATCAAGAGAGGAAAAGTAAGAAGCGTTATCGAATACTAAACAGTCAGGGATACCAAAACGGGTTATAATATTTGAATTTAGAAAGGCAATTACCTGACTGGTGTTTACAGTTCTTAACGCAACAACTTCAGACCACTAGGTAAAGTAATCTGTGGTTGTTATGATGAAATTATGATGTTGTGAGGATGGGGGGTTGATTAGACCTATGATGTCAAGGCCCCACTGCTGAAAAGGAGAGTCTACTGAAACGAGATGCAAAGGAAAGGATGGTTTTTGTAATCGCCCTGATGCTTTCTGACAAATAATACACTTACGACACAAGGCATGGATGTCTCTAAAAAGCATGGGCCAGTAATAACCGGCTCTTAAAACCTTATGAGCAGTGGTGTCACCACCAAAATGACCGCCAGCTTCTCCTGCATGCAACTCTAGCAAGACTTTTTCTGCTTCGTCTTTCTCAAGACAACACATTAGTACGCTGTCAAAACTTTGACGAAACGGGATACCATTAACCAGATGAAAGGAGGAAGACTTTAATCTCAACGCTCTTCTTTTAGTGGGATCCAGGTGATGGGGGGATGACCCATGTTCAATACAGAATCTTATATCGTCATACCACGGACTGACAGAGTTTTGTGTGCAATAGATTGCATTTTGATCGTGTTGTCGTAGGTTTGACGTATCGCTTTCTTCTTATTGTCTTGCTGCTGAATCAACAACTAACTTGCATAACCCTTGGCCTCTCACTATTTGAGATGGGGTAATTTCTAAGTCATACTCCTGCAAGGAGGTGACCCAATTAGCCCTCTTTTCACCTAGTTCCTTCTACACTAACAGGTTCCTGACAACTGGGTAAGGGACAATAAATTTCATCCTTGATTTCAAAAGATAAGATCGGAAATGCTTGACTTCTTTGAAAACAGCATAGGCTTACTGATCTACCACTGGGTAATTAAGTTCAATGCCTTTGAAAGCAGAGCTCATAAAGGTGATGGGTACTTCATTGTTTTCGACGTTCTTTTGAGTTAGGATGGCGGCATAGGAACGATCAGAAGCAAAAGTGTAGAGTGTAAAGTCTTGAGAAAAGTCGGGGCTCATGAGAGATGGAGCGTCTATTATAGGCTTATTTATTGCATTAAAAGATTGATTCTCTGGGGGTCCCCAGTGATAATGGGTGTCTTTCTTAATTAAATTATGTAAAGGCTTGACCATTTCAGAGAAACTGGGGATGAATCTCCTCATGAAGTTAATCTGGCCTAAGAAAGACTGCATAGATTTTTTGGATGTAGGAGGGGGAAGTTTCATGATGACTTGATACCTTTCGGGATCGATTATCATCCCTTCGCTTGACACAATAAATCCCAAGAGTTTACCCTGTTCTACTACGAAAATGGATTTTTTAGGATTTAAGGAGATGTCGTATTTGTGACATCGTTGTAGAACGGCTCGTAAATGAGATAGATGATCAGTTTTGTTTTTAGAGAATACAGTAACATCATCTAAGTAAACTACGATGAACTGATTGATTAGGCCTCAGAAAGAAATGTCCATTGCTCTCTGGAAAGTGGCACCGACATTAATCAATCCAAAGGGCATTTTTCGATAAGCATAGGTGCCCCACGGGGTATGGAAGGTAGTTTTAAGTTGGTCTGGAGGAGACATCAGGACTTGGTTGTACCCTGAGAAACCATCCAGCAAGGATAGCCTCTCAGAACCAGATACCTATTGAAGGAACTATTCCATGGGTGGGACAAGATAGTTGTCTTTATCAGATTCTCTATTAAGGTTTCAGAAATCGACGCAGAGTCGAATTTCCCCACTTTTCTTCCGGACAGGGACAAGGTTAGAAACCCATTGAGTGTGCCTAACAGGGAAAATAATCTTAGCATTTAGGAGCTTACTCAATTATTTTTGAACGGTCAGTTCGAGCTTAGGGTGCATTTTTCTCAATTTGTGTTAAAAGGGTAAGGTTTGGGGTTTCATAGGAATGACATGTTGTATGATGTTAGGGTCGAAAGTTTTAAGGTCATCATACGTCCATGCAAAGACATCTTTAAATTCTTTGAACAATTTAATAAATGCAACTTTTTCTTGTTCAGAACATCCTACCCCTAGATTAATGCACTGTGGATTGTCCTTAGTTCCTAAGTTTACTTTTTCGTATGATAATGAGGAACTATTGGTTTTACAATTGACTGAATTTTTAAATTTATCCTGAAGATCATAAAACTTCTCTAATCTGACTATAGATTTAGGGATCGAGTTTACCATGTTCGATGAAGATTTAGGAGTTCTCGGATCTGGTATTACCATGAAATCGTGCAAATTGTCGTCGTGAGTGCGTTCGTCTATCACCGCATCTTGAAAAGTTTCTTCTATATGCAGGAAGCTAATAATCTGTTGATCGTCGTCGAAGACTCTCCAATTCGTGATGTTGTCGGGAATGGATGGACAGAACAACAGTTCGACGGAGAATGCATATGGGGACAAGCCTTCTGCAGGAAAGAGTTTAGAAGCTACGTTAGCTAATAGATCTGCTTCAGAATTATTCAGTATAGGGATGGAATTTATATTGAAAGCAGAAAATTTATTCATTAAGTTCCATACCTCGGATTGGTAGCTTTTGAGATGCGGAGACAGACAGTGGATAGAATCTCTTACCTGTCTAACCACTATTTCAGAGTCACCAAAGACAACCAAGTTTTGAATTTTCATATCTAGAGCTTTTCTGAGACCTTGCAGTAAAGCCTCATATTCTGCAGTGTTATTAGTACATTCAAATTCTAGCCTGCATGCAATCAATGTTTTGTTACCTGCCGGATCGATAATAACACAGCCTACTCCAGCTCCTTCTTTGGACTTTGACCCGTCAAAATAAAGAGACCAAATTTGATTTCCATTGGGTGCATGAGATCGTTGCGTAGAAGCTGTTGGCTGCACATATGCTACCATCTCGGACTTGTTGGCAGCCAATTCACATTTTTCCACTATCTAATAAGCTGCCTACACCAATGTTTTGCAAACATCATTTTTTTTTTGTCACAATTTTCAAATAAATGACACTTCTATTTTTGCGACATTTGCACATTACCTTCGTTTCTGTTTTCACGACTGTAAGCGTGAAAACTGTTGGAAAATTGATTGTTGTCATTGATGTCAACCCTAGTCATGGGTTTTGGACCGCAAGATTGATAAAGGTATTTGGACATGAAGGAAAATGCACATGCATATACAACAGCCATGAATGGATAGTATACATCATGTTGTTTCCGGTGGTATGTGGAACATCACATGGATCCTCATGGCTGAGGAGAAATGAATTTTTGAAGATGACAAAGTGAATTGAAAAAGGAAGTACATGTAGGCCATGAAAATAATTACAAAATAAGAAAGTGTCAGGTCATCCCTAATGTTAAAAGGAAGTGACATAAATGGTATAAATAAATATCATTATACATTCATTTGATACAAGTCAAATTTCAGAGGGAATAAGAAGTAAAAGAAGGCTGGATTTCAAGGGAGGATGAAGTCTTTTGGTGATGTGTTCTAAGGTATGTTATTTTTAGGTCATCTTACCATTTTTTCTATAACTTTTTTTATAGAACGATTCAGATGGTGAAATTGCTATGGTATTGCGAAGACATATCAAGGTACCTCTGGTAACAAGTTCATCTCTTGATTCACTATAATTATGGAGATACACTCTGTGGAATATAGGGTTTGTGACCAGTCCTAAAACTAGTCAATAAACAAGTGTTCTGGGTAAAACAATCATACCCTTTTCATACAGACTCCAAATGCAGTGGGACCACTTCCATTGGAAAGAGTACGGACTATAGTTTCGTGTGTGTGAGTTTCAGAATCATATGTTAAATATTGAGCGCGGGGCATGCTGTACAAATTGGGTCTTCTGAACATACCAGAATTGAATAAAGTCTACCATTCTTTCTATAACCTCTTTTTGGGGAGGATTCAAGGAGCGAAAATTAGAGGAGTTTTAGAGAATACATTGAGTAACATTATCTACAGGATCAGATTACTCCAAGAATTGAATAATTTCCTAAATTGAAGAAGTGTCAGAAAGAATTATCAGGTTCTATCTGATGATTGGTTGATGGTGATGATTTAATGTAAAGTTTTATTATCTCTCATATATTCTTGGGTGGAAGGAATGGGCAAGGATAGAGAGTTCAAATATCTCTTGATATTGGAGGATTGTATCTTCCTCTTGGAGTTTTATCCCTCCCTTTACATTTGGAAGCTAAAGCTACCTTTGGAAGTCATTACTTCCCTTGAACAAAAACTATTGATTGTTTCTCATATATTGTGCATGGTGTATTGTGCTGTATTGGTGTAACTCTTATACTATTGTTCATTTCTCATTGGATATAATTGAATGGTTTAAGTATAAGTTGAAAAAGGTTTTTAAATTGTACTAGATATTGATTCACCCCCCTCTCAGTATCAACAATTGGTATTAGAGCAGGTTACCTTCAGTACAGTTTAACCACTGGAAGGAAGATCCTATGCAGAAATGGAAGGAAACATTCCAAATGGGATTCCACCATTTGATGGAAGCAATTTTGAATACTGGAAAAATAGAATGGAAACTTACTTGAAAGATCTTGGGGCAGATGTTTGGATCTCAGTTGCTTCAGGATATAATGCTTCGAAGAAACCAACGACTGTAGCTTAGAAGGAAGCAAAAAGTAACAACAAACTGGCAATAGATACCATCTTGGATGGATTGACAGATTCAGTGAAATCCAAGGTGAGATCATGTGCATCAGCAAAATATCTTTGGCACAAGCTACAAGAACTTTATGCAAGAGAAGAAGCGGAATAAGAAGAAGAAGTTGAAGAAGATTACAACATCTTAGATTTCAAAGAAGAAAATAGAGGTCAGTTCTTTTGCTTCAATTGTGAAGGAGTAGGTCACGTTGAATTTGAATGTCCTCATCCAAGGATTGAAAGAAGTGACACTGAA
>ML785758.1:729555-741210 GCA_009831015.1 Picea engelmannii | reverse complement strand
ATTCCTGATACAAACTGAGACAGAAGTTGATGTTCTGCTACAACTTTCGCTTTCATAATATCAATCTTTTGTTTCAAGTTTATGCATGTCATTTGTAATTGATTATAGACTACTTTAGCTATCATAGTCTATTGCAGAATGATTTGATTTGATTAATGTGATCCATGTCTGATTTCTTTCATTACTTTAAAAATACAGCAATTACTTTGTTCAGTTAATGAATGACAGATTTCTCTTCTTCGTCAATTGAATAATTTTGTATAAGTCTTTGCATACAGGTTTATCTAGCTGTGAAGATTTATAAATCATAAGATTGTTGTCAATTTTTATGTCTTGTTTGTCCTGTGATTATATTAAAGAGCACTGCAGCTATCATTTAGGAGAAGCTCTTGGACAATTCAGTGTGGGTTTTCCTCCCTCCGATCAACTAAGACAATCATCATACACATGACAAATCTGGAGCGTTTTTCCAGGTCAGTTTGTGATTTATTTTCGTTAGTTTGTTTAGTATAATATTAGTAGTTTAGTTAGATATATGTTTAGTTAGATGTGTAGTTAGAATTACGTATATTAGTTGTTTAGTTTAGTTAGTTTTTGTTTTATTTCTGTTCATAAAATTATAAAATCAACAAAAAATATCTTTCTCTGTCTTAGGGCAGAATGCAAATGAGTTTTCTAGGTTTTTATTCAAAGCTGTAAACTGTAGATATTGTATATTTTGTGAATAAGTTATATTTCCGTTAGTAGTTAGATATTTAATTAATTAGAGTTAGTATAGTAATAGATAGTAGATTGTATATAGAATAGTTAATTTTGTTTTAGTTAGTTTTAGTTAGATTAGTTTATTAGTTCGTTTATAGTTAGTTTTAGTTAGATTAGTTAGTTTAGAATGGTTTTTGTTTCTTTTTGTTTCTTAGGAACTTAGATCGGCTAACGGAGTCGCTAAACCCGTCAGGGTGGTTCATCCCAAACGGCTTGGGTTATTAGACAACCCCAGAACGGTTCCACTCTTCCAGTTGATGGACGATCATTTTCGCCCGTCAACAAATGGCGCTAGAAGGAGGGCCTGAATTTAATTAATGGCACGAGGCGGTCGCAAGACTCCTCCACCACCTAATCGATCACCTATAGTGACTAGAAGCCATTCAAACGATAATATTCCCCTTCAAACAGAAACTAATTCAATTGACGATCCACAGATCACAGTTGAGCTAGTAACCCCTAATCCTACAGGTGGTGACATACAAGAGATTGTCCATCAATCTCTTATTAAAACACATAGTGCCTTAGCCCGTTTGAGGCAACCAAACCATCTGTGGGGCAAACCTTTGGACTTCTATGATATCAGAGAACAATTAGGTGACACTAACCTCACTGTGAATCCTTCAGATCCAATCTTAAATCCTGCTGCAGGAGGATCTGGGATACCCCCTTCACCACCTCCATCATCTGCTTCCTCTTCTGGAGGAGATTCCTCTGACGAAGGCAATTCCCCTTCTCAGCCTTCCACACCCACTACACCAATGGAAAATCAGAACAACCCTGCTAGACCCTGGCTTGATCAGAATGTCGTAGCCGTACCTGGAGCTCAACATCCTTTACCTAAACACTTGGAGAAATGGCTTCCCAAGTTCGATCCTGATTCAAAACAGATCACTGAAGATCACATCAAAAAATTTATGTTATCCATAAGACTCTGCAATGTCGAACATGAAGATGTTGTCTGTAGGTTGTTCCCATATACTTTTGAGGGTAATTCATCCACATGGTACTTTTCCCAACAACCCCATACCATCGTGTCTTGGGAAAAGTTCGAGTCATTCTTTTTGGAAAAGTTCGGAGATGGTAAGCCTCCGGAAGTCCTAGTCATGGATCTTTCTAGCTTAAGAATGAGCCCAAAATAAAAATTTAAAGACTTTAATCAAAGATTCTTGACACTTAAAAACCGAATCCCTGCGGATTCTATGCCTGCTAAGAGTCTTATAATAGCATACTACACCAAAGATTTGCATCAAAGTATAGCTATTTGGGTTAAACGATCTAAAAAAGAGACGTTGTTAGAAGCCTTCGAGGAGGCCAGCCAGATCGAAAAGGACATACTTAGTCTTAAAGACTCTACTAGCAACAAAACTGAGATTAGTGCTTCTTCCAAAAAGAAGATCGAAATTCTCCCCAGACCTACTCAAAGTAAAACACAACCTGAAAACTCTGATTTAGAAAACTTAACCAAAGTTGTTCAAAAACTATCAAATCAAGTTATACACTTGAAAAGGTCGACCGAAGAATCTTCCTCAAGCAAAGGACCTTACAAACCCCCGTTCCAGAAGCCTTTTCCCAATAATCGACCTAACCCAACCACCGAAGGCCTAAATCTAGAAAGTTTGCAATGTGCTCTTCAAACAATTCTAGAAGCCCAAGATAACTTGATGCCTCCTGAGATCCCTGAGGAGGTAATTGAACAAGAGACATTTCAAGAAGAAGAGTCTTCTCCAAACATTTTTGGACACTTCTCGGATAGCATCTTTCAAGCTAACTTCGAGACAATTCATCCTTATAATACCAGGAGTAAGACAACAAACAAACCTTCTACCGAAAACACTACAACTTCGCCTCTAAAGCAATCTAAATCAGCTGAGACTAAACAGAGTAATGTGAACCCTAACTTAGATTATGATGTAGTTGAAGATCTTAAAAAGTTAAGGGCTAACATTTCTATTTATGAGTTATTGAAATCTCCATTTCTGCTTCAAAAAATGTTACAGAATATCTCATAGAATGGAAAAAATGGTAATTCTAATTGTAACAAGCTTGTGCAAAACAAATCTCCCCAGAAGAATTCCACTAAAAACAATCCCGATCCTCAAGATAAAGGAAGCCTTCCTGTAAATAATGTAGATAAAGTAGCCGTAGAAACTGCAAGTAAAAAGCCACAAGCTACTACTCTTAGTACTCGCAAAAATGTACCTCCATTCCTATTAACTTTCGAGATGTTTAATAGAAACGTGCACAATTGTATGGTAGACTCAGGAGCGTCATCCAATGTGATGCCCTGGTCTGTTTTCCAGAAGATTAATGCAGAAGTTGAACCATCTACTTTAAAAATCATACAACTTGATCAGACAAATGTCAAAGTTATAGGCGAACTAAAGAATGTTCTTATTAGATTATCGTCTAACCCCAAGGTTCATCAAGTTATTGATATAATCGTTGTGGATATTCCAGAAGTGTATGGTTTGTTTTTAAGAAGGGACTGGTCCGAACAGCTACATGGTTATTTCGCGACAGATTGGTCCCATCTATGGATTCCAGAGAACGACAAGCCTAATAAAATCAAAGTGAATCATGAGCACTACCTTAAGTTCACAGTCACTGATTTGAATGATCCCAATGAACTGCATACACCTTCGGCTAATTCACCCGAAGTACAAGGGATGGACACCTTCTTTGGCAATTTCATGGTTGAGGTTTCACCTATCACCAATCCAGAACAACAGTCCGAGATTGTAGAATATATGCAGCCAGCAGCTTCCATGCAACGATCCCACGTACCCAATGCAAATCAAATATGGTCTCTTTATTTCGATGGGTCAAATTCCAAAGAAGGGGCTGGAGCAGGTTGCGTCATTATCGATCTGGAAGGTAACAAAACATTGATGGCATGTATGTTGGAATTTGAATGTACTAATAATACTGCAGAATATGAGGCTTTACTGTAAGGTCTCAGAAAATCTTTGGATATGAACATTCAAAATTTAACCATCTTTGGCGACTCTGAAATAGTGGTTAGACAGGTAAGAGACTCTATCCACTATCTGTCTCCGCATCTCAAAAGCTACCAGTTTGAGGTATGGAATTTAATGAATAAATTTTCTGTTTTCAATATAAATTCTATTCCTAGATTGAATAACTCTGAAGAAGATTTATTAGCTAATGTAGCTTCTAAACTTCTTCCTGTAGAAGGCTTGTCCCCAGATGCATTCTCCGTTGAGCTGCTATTTCGGCCATACATCCCCGACAACATCACGAACTGGAGATTATTTGACGATGATCAACTGATTATTAACTTTCTGCACATGGAAGAAACCTTTCAAGGCGCGGTGATAGAAGAACACACACACGATGACAATTTGTGCGATTTCACGGTAATACCAGATCCGAGAACTCCTGAATCTTCATCGCATATGGTAAACTCGATCCCTAAATCTGTAATTAGATTAGAGAAGTTTTATGATTTTCAAGATAAATTTAAAAATACGGTCAATTGTAAAACTAATAGTTCCTCGTTATCTTATGAAAAGGTGAACTTAGGAACTAATGAAAATCCTCAGTGCATTAATCTAGGGTTGGGATGTTCTCAACAAGAAAAAGCTGCATTCATTAAATTGTTCAAAGAATTTAAAGATGTCTTTACATGGACGTATGATGACCTTAAAACTTTCGACCCTAACATCATACAGCATGTCATCCCGATGAAGCCCCAAATATTACCCTTTCAACAAAAACTAAGGAAAATGCACCCCAATCTTGAACCGACCGTTCAAAAAGAATTGAATAAGCTCCTAAATGCTAAGATAAGTTTTCCTATTAGACACACTCAGTGGTTTTCTAACCTTGTCCCGGTCCGAAAGAAAAGTAGGGAAATCCGACTCTGCGTCGATTTTCGGAACCTTAATAGAGCGTATGATAAAGACAACTATCCTATCCCTCCCATGGAACAAATCCTTCAACAGGTATCTGGTTCCGAGAGGCTATCCTTACTAGATGGTTTCTTGGGGTACAACCAAATCCTGATGTCTCCGCCAGACCAACTTAAAACTACCTTCCGTACCCCGTGGGGCACTTATGCTTATCGCAAAATGCCCTTTGGATTGATTAATGTTGGTGCCACTTTTCAGAGAGCAATGGACATTGCTTTCTGAGGATTAATCAATCAGTCCATCGTAGTTTACTTAGATTATGTGAATGTATTTTCTAAAAACAAAAATGATCATCTAGCTCACTTACGAGCCGTCCTACTGCGATGTCGTAAATACGACATCTCCTTAAATCCCAAAAAATCCATCTTTACAGTAGAACAGGGTAAACTCTTAGGATTCATTGTGTCTAGTGAAGGGATGATTATTGACCCTGAAAGGACTCAAGTCATCACAAAGCTTCCCCCTCCTACTTCCAAAAAATCCATGCAGTCTTTCTTAGGCCAGATTAACTTTGTGAGAATATTCGTCCCTAGTTTCTCCGAAATGGTCAGGCCTTTACAGAATTTGATTAAGAAAGACACCCAATATCACTGGGGACCCCTAGAAAATAAAGATTTTAATGCAATAAAGAAGGCCATAATAGACGCTCCTTCTCTCATGAGCCCAGATTTTTCTCAAGACTTTACACTCTACACTTTTTCTTCTGACCGTTCCTATGCCGCCGTCCTAACCCAAAAGAATGTCGAAAACAATGAAGTACCCGTTGCCTTTATGAGCTCTACTTTCAAAGGAACTGAACTTAATTACCCAGCAGTATATCGACAAGCCTACGCTATTTTTAAAGTAGTTAAACACTTCCAGTCCTATCTTTTGAAGTCAAGGACGAAAGTCATTGTCCCCTACCCAGCCGTGAGGAACCTGTTAGTGCAGAAGGAGCTAGGAGAAAAGAGAGCTAATTGGGTCACCTCCTTGCAGGATTATGACTTAGAAATCACCCTAGCTCAGATAGTGAGAGGCCAAGGGTTATGCAAGTTAGTTGCTGATTCAACAGCAGGACAACAAGAAGAAAGCGATACATCAAACGTAGGACAACGTGATCAAAGTCTAATCTGTTGCACACAAAACCTTGTTAGTCCTTGGTACGATGATATAAGATTCTGTCTTGAACTTGGGTCAACTCCCCGTCACCTCAACCCAGCTAAAATAAGAGCGTTGAGATTAAAGTCTGCCTCCTTTCATCTAGTTAATGGTATCCTGTTTCGTCAAAGTGTTGACGGCGTACTGATGTGTTGTCTTGAAAAAGACAAAGAAGAAAAAGTCTTGCTAGAGTTGCATGAAGGAGAAGTTGGTGGACATTTTGGTGGTGACACCACTGCCCATAAGGTTTTAAGAGCTGGTTATTACTAGCCCACACTTTTTAGAGATGCCCATGCCTTGTGTCATAAATGTATCATCTGTTAGAAAGCATCAGGGCAGTTACAAAAACCAACCTTTCCTTTGCAACCCGTTTCAGTAGATTCCCCTTTTCAACAGTGGGGCCTTGATATCATAGGTCCAATCAACCCTCCATCCTCGCAACAACACAAGTTTATTGTGACAGCCACAGATTACTTTACTCGATGGTGTGAAGCTGCTGCGTTAAGAACTATCAACACTAGTCAGGTAATTACCTTTCTAAATTCAAATATTATCACTCGTTTCGGTATCCCTGACTGTTTAGTATTCGATAATGATTCTTACTTTTCCTCTCTTGAGATGAGCGAATTCTCTTTGGAAAAAGGAATTAAGCTGAAGTATTATGCTAGCTATTACCCCCAGGGCAACGGATTGGCAGAATCGACAAACAAGAACTTGATCAAAATCATCAAGAGAACAGTGGTTGAAAATCACAAAAATTGGCACAATGCACTGCTAAACGCGTTGTGGGATGATAGGGTAACGCCAAAAGCTGTTGTAGGTAACTCCCCATTTTTTCTCATTTATGGAAGAGAAGCAATTATGCCACCTCACATTCTTCTTCCTTCTCTTCAGTTGTCACAAAAAGTCCAAGAAGAAGATTGTCCCCCTTTGGAAAACTGAATTAACGCTTTGATGAAGCTAGAAGAGGTAAAAGCCCAAGCTAAACGTAAGTTAGATCAACATCAATAATTGGTTAAAATCTAGTTTGATTCTAACTCTGCTTCTGATAGGAATTTTGAAGTAGGTGATCTCGTCTTAAAGTGGGACAAACCACACGAGGGAAAGGGAGAGCACATGAAATTTCAAAATTTGTGGATTGGACCGTTTTTAATTGTTGAAAAGTTGGGTCCCAGTTCTTTTCGATTGAAAAATCTTGAAGGGCATCCTGACACCTACCCGGTGAATGGCCAAGCCCTGAAAAGATACTTTGCCTGATAACTACCCTTGTATATTATGTACATATTTTTCTTTTGTTTGCTTTTTCGTTTGTTGTTTTGTTTTTGTTTTTTTATTTGAATTTATCGGTTGGTGTCTTTGGAAATACACATACCTGTACATTGAGCTATTCAGACAAAGACAATAGAAAATTCCTTCGCTGAAATAACTGCTAAGAAAATTTGTATGAACATCAATGGCATATTTCTGAAATTTATATCTATGTTGGAAAAGTCTGTTGTTCGAAAGAATATGACTGATTTCAATATCTGAGTAAAGCTTGTCATGATCATCTATTATCTTTTTACGTTGTCCCTATTTCGTAAAGGAATGACTCAGAAGATGTCTCCCTGCCTTAGGAAGTTGTTTTTGTAAATAAAACATCTCTAGATCTAAATAAAGGACAATTCTAAAAAATTCTGATGAGGTCTGAAAAAATATGTTAAAATATCATGATTTTCAGCATCACCCCGCTCAACTATATATCTATAAAAAACAAAACAAAATAAATTATTAATAAGAGCTGTGGGAAGTGTTTGTAAACCCGTCGGGATGCTGAACAGGTCTGCTGGCAGCGGGTAAATGCATGCATGACGCCAAGACAACTTCGCCGGGGTACTGAACAGGGCCGCTGGCAGCGAAGCAATGTCGAGTATATGAAAATTTGTAAATAAGAATCCTCTTAACGTCCTTTATTCTGATCCAAAACTTCTTGGCAGGATACAGATGTCAGAGTGGATTAAATGGAAACCCTATCGAGGCTATGGACGCCTGCTGGCAGCAGTGGCTCTGTCAACAGTATTGGATATTTTATCTTTAATATCATGTTTCGCTGGTCTTAAGACTGTTATCGGTTTTCATCTTTTGAAACATTGCTGGAATAGTTGGTTAATGATGATGTTTATACGATTTTCTGGTTGTCATTTTTGAGTTGGAATTATCTTTGCTGTCCTAATCTGAATTTTTTCCTTTTGGCAGAGATAACTGCTTCTACCAGTGTATCACCATTGTTGGCAGCCAATTCACATTTTTCCACTATCTAATAAGCTACCTACACCAATGTTTTGCAAACATCATTTTTTTTTTGTCGCAATTTTCAAATAAACGACACTTCTATTTTTGCAACATTTTCACATTACCTTCATTTATGTTTTCACGACTGTAAGCGTGAAAACTTGGTCTCTCATAGTCGCATTAAAATCATTATTTGAACTGTCGTTATCCTTCTTGTCGATATGCCTATTGCGCTTACATTTCACTTATCATTACACAGTTTGCAAAACTCTTTTGATCTGCACTTATTTGGCATTCTTTGATTGATCATGTAGTTTCGTTTCATGAGTGATGAAGTTTGTGATTCATTGGCGATTGGATTTAAATGTTCTTTGATTTACTTGACCATTGGTTTCATGAAAATATATAGGTGTTATGGTTAAACCCTTGAAATATTTCATTTGACATGATACCTATTTTCAAAATGCATTGGTACCTCGCTTAAACTCTTTATATGAACTGATACATCACATGTGATATAGTCAAAACATTGGTATTGGTTTCGATTTGTAAGTTTGGTTTAAAACTATGGCATAACATTGATTGCGCGCTTTGTTTTAATACACTTACCATTGGTTTCATTGGTCGGCCAAGTGACATGATTGTTGAACTATACTATAATGGGTAGAACAGCTATAAGCCAGCGGTTGTACCTTGGCAATAACTATTATGCATGGCAAAGATAAGCTCCACCACCTTCGCACGATGAAATTAATGTCTATCCCTTATCCCTGTTTCACCTTTGTTAGCTTGGGTAACCCTTCGTGCACTCTGCTCCTCTGTGTGCTATGATCCAAACCCTGGCTCGTTCACCGTGTGCTCGGTTCCATGGCACCGGTGGTGCGAATCGAGCCAAACAGTAGCCAAGCCTTACTACTGTTCGACAATGCCCAAAAAGACTTGGAGGATAATGGTTAGCTCACCTTCGTGCGGAGGTTTGAGGGTTTTAATATAGCTGTGGCACAACAGTTTGCCCTGACTTTTGATGGCTATAGAGCCAAGGTGGGCGAAATTCAGTTGGAAATCAATGAGGAATTTATCAGTTCTACTACAGGATTATCTGTCACGGGCCAGCGTTGGTTCAAAAATTCGAAAGTGGAAGAGGTTCCATGGCCACTTCTGTTCGTCTCACGAAAGGTCACATCTTGTGATAGAGGTATGCCCATATCCATGCTTAAACCATGATGGCACGAACTTTTGATAATAGTCAAACAATTTGTGACCTGTGAGGGTCGATATGGACTCATTTTTCTCTACCACCTGCGTTTGTTAATGAATTTTATGGGATACTCGTTGAATATGCCCTTTTACTTCCAGCGTAGCTTATATAAAATGTCAAAAAGGTTTAAAAGGGAGAAGGTTGACAGTATCCTGTTCCACCACGGACTTATTAAACTTATCATTGTTTATTACTTAAGTCTCCATGGTGATAGTTGGCGAGATTTTATCGCTCGAAATGGTTTTGATGATACAGACCCTGTCCAAATTGACAAGCTTGTGGTGAATGAAACCAAGGTTAGGCCACCCGTGCCCTTCCATGTCCTACTGCCCTCTCCTAAGCCTTCAGTCGAACCTAATATTGACTTACCAGACGTTATAACTAAGAAGGCTGAGGCTATTAAAAGGCCTGTGAGAAAAAAGGCAAGGGCAAACCCTACTATTGATGCCAAGGGTAAAAAGAACACTCGGCTTATTTCGAGGATGGCTAGGAATAAACCTAAACCCACTGCTGAGAAGAAGCCCATAGTCCTTAGTGAGGATTCAGACTCTGACATAGAATGCTTCCTAACCAATGAGTACCCTTACTCACAGGGTCTGTGCTCCGAGCCATCTTATGATTTCGTTGCTAATCTTCCCCCTTGCCTAAGGAATAATCGCAGTTACCCAGGGATCAAACTACCTAATGAAACCCTTGGTAATGTAACTAAACCCTCACCTGCACTTTCAAATCCAACACACTCATCCTGTGACCAATGTGATTTATGGTTGGAATGATACTACATCGACGCTCCCCTACTCCAATCGAAAATCCAATCATTGGAAAATCAAGTTGCAGTATTAACCAACCAAAGAGACAAACTTCAAGCGACTGATAGGAAGCAAAGAACCACTGGTTCCATCATTTTTAAGAATGTTGAATCAGCCACAACCGTTGTCAACTCCAAATTGTCATGATCAAGCTGTATGCTCACCACACAGGTATGAATTTTGATATCATTTTCGTTTTGTCAATAATCAGGATTAATATAATGATGTGAGTTTGGTTTTCGAATAGTTTTGTCTATCCTTTGAATTGGCTCTGTCATAATGTTGTTCATATTGTGCATTGTTTTCGCGGTGCTAAAAATAAATGAAGTTTTGATTTGGATACACAATTTGCTCATTCCCAATTTAGTCACTGATAGATTTTTATCGGATTTGATTGGTTTTCGATTGGATTGGATTTGATCATATGTTTGATTGAGTTAATGAAATTGATGGTTCGCTTTAGATTGGATTTGTTTGTATCCATTTTGAACAGGAAGTTTTTCATGCTAGATTTAGAATACGATCATGTTTTGATTTGATTTCATTATGGATAGTTTGTATGCTGTGATTGTCGAACGATTTCATGAGTTTGCTTGTTATGATATTTTAATATGATGTGTCATGTAATCCTCTAAAACAGGAATACAACTCTGTTCAGCTCTGATTTGGAAAGAACGACTCTATTTTTATGGAAACGATACTCTCATTTAAGTCTGTGCAAATGATATTCGCGCCCGAATCATGGAATGGTTTTGATTCACAATGACTATGTTAAAATCCAGCTGTTCAATTCGCTTGATTGGATTGATGTGTATCTTCAATTAGTTCGATCCTTTTCATGAGTTGGATTCATATCATAAATGCTTCTCTGTTTGATTTTAAAATTTGCAAAACAAATTGGTCGACATATGCTATCTCTATCAAATCCGATTATAATTTGTTTGAAAGAAACGATTTCGTTCATTGTCAATCGAGTTTGTTTGCCCCAAATAGCAATAACAAATGTTTGGATAATTCTCACGTACCCTGTTACCAATTGAGTGATCTCATTACGATTTCATTTGTGGTAATTTACGCGCCAGTTTTGGTTTAATTTGCTCATGGCATGGATCGTTTTACAGTTATGTCGATTTGAAAATGAGCTTGTTTGGATTCGATCGTGTCTCATGTCTATGAGTCAGCATAACAATTGCCTGTGATTTGATTTAATTATATTGATTTCAATTTGATATGAAACGATTTCATAACTGTTTGATTATGATTCTATTCACCCAATTTTGTGGTAACAAACGAAATAGAGTACATGTATCTCTGTAGTCATTTGATTGATCTTGATCCTGTTTGATTTCGAATGGTATAACAATTTCAATTTGAATGATTCATTTTCAAATAGCTATTGGATGTTAGGTGAATTTAATTCTTTAAAAGATTTGAGTTGATTTTGATGTTGATTCTGTGTCTTATTTAGACCAACTACAGAATC
>ML785758.1:695487-708779 GCA_009831015.1 Picea engelmannii | reverse complement strand
TGTACATTAACCATACTCTCAACCCTTGCCCTATGAATATCCAACAAAAGTTCCATTTTCAATCTCTTGTTGGAAAATTCATTATATGCTCATCTTAGTCTTTCAAATTGCTTAACAATGAGCACTTTGCAACTTTCTAGGACTGCCTCATTGATATCAAATATTTTATTGCAATTAAGTTTCCTTGAGTCCATGCTCTAAACAACCCTTTCTCTACTCTTTACCAACACTGCCCTCCACTATGGCACCATTTTTCTACTCTTTACTAACACTTCCCTCGAATATGCTTTGCCCATCACATAGTTGAAGATAGTCATTATGGCTTGTGACCAAATTATCTTCCTTTGAACATACCTTGGGAATTGAGCATTCATATTCTTACGATTTGGATTTCATCTAGCTCAACTTTTTTTATGTCACTGATTCCTAACTCCTCTTTTGGTAGATTATCCATTGGTATTTCATTTTCATTATTGGAGCTTTTCTCTAGCTACTTGGTGGTTGTGATAAAAATGGTGCCAAACATTACAAAGGGATTGATTGATGGCCTTGTATCCACTAGGGTTGGAGAAAAGACAACTTAAGTGTGCTTCCTTCTTCTATCTTCTACCTATGCATAATCCAAATCTCTTCTATATAACTGCTCTTGCTCATGCTCCCAATGACACAATCTCTAAACTAAGGATTGAGAAACAAAGCATTTCTCAACGGCCACTTGATGAGGATCATTTACTTTGATCATGTATAAGATAATATTGTATGTTTTATATTCCAAGGGTAATTTATCCCCAACAACCACGTCAAATATTTGATAACTGTTGATTTTTAGTGGAAACTTTGGCCAAAGCTCTTTCTTGTTCTTTTTTATTGTTTTTGTTGCCCCATGTAATATAGATTAAAAGGTTACCTAGTCTTGGATGAGAAATCAAATAGACACATTATTGGGAAGTGTGTGTGGAGTGATTAATGTCCCATATATCCTAATATAATAGAATCTCTCTAGTAAGTACCAATAATTAATTTGCTTCAACACTTCAATGGGCTATGGTGAAAAGCATAACAACTTCTCACCATAGATTCTTTCATACAAGGGAGCCAAAACAAAGTCAAATATAATGGATTACTTCTGCATGGATTATCCACAAGCCTTGGAAATAAACATGTACAAGTGAAAAGGAAGGCTACTAGGTGGGCTTGAAACAAGAGAACTCTTAGCTCACACATACACAATACATAAGATAAGACACCATGTAAAACTCAAGTGCACCACTATCTAAGCGAGTTTTAGCCTTTGGAATACATTGTGCAAGAATATTAGATATGAAGTCTACCTAATAAAATATCATCCCATGCTTGAGCACCCCATGCATAATCAAAATCCATCTTAACCATAGGTATCTAGTGCCTCGTCTACCATACAAGAGGTTCAAGAGAATTGCTAAGGCTTGAAGTTTCATTTGCAATTTTTTTATTAAGTGTACCTTACTTGTGGTAGTTTGGAATGGCTTAACTAAAAACCACCATGCCTTCACAATGTTATAAACATCATGCATTTTGCTAAAATTTTGCAACCACAAAAAGGCTTACTGACATTGTGGGAGGTGAGAACTCATACATCCTTTGAAGAGTATCAATGCCATATTACTCGATTATGTCATCGCTCTATGATTTCAATGTTCAACTTGTTACATCTGCATTCTCAATCAAGGTATTTAGCATGTTTATGCATGGAAACAATTCCTCTTTGTATCCCACCTTGTGGAATCACAAGACCTTAACATTGAAATCCTTTGGTTCCTGTCCTTGGCTTCTTTTTCTACTCACAGTGATTTTTGTAAGGTTCAACATCATTGTACATATCATAGAGGAATGAATAAGTAGGCTTTGAGGCAATGTTGAGTAGCAACACCATGTCCATGAAACAATGAAAAGACACAATGAAAGGTCTTTCTTGCATTCTCACATCTTGAATCAAGGAGTATTGAATGAATATATACCAAGTCTTATAAGAGAAGATGAAATTATCATTAAGTCTATAACAAAATTACATTCACAGATATATACAAACAATAGAAATAGCCTTGTGTATATTATCAGATGAAAAAGTACCCATAATGTCAATGCATTATATTCATCATTACATGTTCAACTATATAATGTACATCTAATTGTCTTATAAAATTATTACATGACATCATGAATTTCTTTTAGTCTTCTTTTGTGATTTCCAGGTCTTAAGTAATTCATCCATCTCCATGTCTTCATTTACTAGGTGCTCTTCAGCAGCTGATGTTGTTTCATTCCTTTCACACCGAGTATGCCTGGTCTCGTACCCATGACATGGATGCTGCTGTAAGGAGCCATCACCTAAAAAAATAAAAAATATTAAATTTATATGGCCAATTTTTAAATATCATTGAAGTAGTTCATTAATATTAAAAAAAAAATCTGCAATGTAATTATTTACCTGGTCCTCTAGTCGGAACCATTGGAATGGTTGTCGGCCTATTCAATTGATATTCAGGTCAAGGAGGATCAACTATCACATTCTATTCCATTGAAACACCAAAATTTATAAGTACAAGATTATTAAGTATATGATTAATATATAGACATTTTACCGTCATGGGCATCAGTCACAGGAACATCTTGGGGATGCACCTCATTGGGATGGGGTTACTGGGGAGCACCATGATCTTTTGTATGCGTTGCACTATCAATGCTCTGTTGTCCAGTACTAATGGTTTCATTGATAGTGTTGATCCCCTAATTAAAACAAAGTAAGACATTAAATTATGGACGATATCAAACATTTACATATTTTATAAGTAACGAAAGGTTAATATGGATTGATTTTTATTTACCTTATCCCGCAAATTGGATCTAGGGGTCTTCCCCATGATTTTCCTATGATCAACCATGACTTTATAACCATACTTGTAACCAAGTTGGAGGTCTTCCTCCATGGTTTCAGTTTCAAAGTTGTTGCCCTACATTGCATAAGGGTATGTTTTTTTAATGTTTTTGGCTGCAATTACCTTAAAGTTGTAAGGTGATATAAATAATATTCTTAAGATGTTTGGGTACTTACGATTCATGACTATAACCTCGAGTAGCCTCTCTAGCCTAGCTTGTGTTGGTCATGTTTGACAATCCTTTCTTTGGTTGCCTTCGAAGTGTCAGGAAACCTATCATCAAAATTTTCAAGTATGTTATATATAACCACACTTTTATTTAGATCTAAAGAAAAATAAAGTTGGTATTGAATTCAAAAAAATTTAATTTACCTTGGTGTACCAGTTATTTGTTCTCCTATTTTTTTCAAAATCTTCACTTTTGCATCATCAATGATCGCCTTCCACTCCCTCTCTAGAATTGAGGTAGGATTCTCATACCTAGGATTTACTGCCAAGCTTTGTCTATAAACATCTTGCGTATATTTTAAATATTCACCTGCTGCAGATGTGACTGTGTTTTCATTGAACGTGTCTAGTCCAAAGAGGCCTTCAAGATAATCCATAAGTTCCTTTTTGAGGTTGGAATTCTGGCAATTCCACCTCATGCATAAGGTTGCACCAAAAATAGACAAGGTCTTTCTCTCTAGGTGCCTATAAAAAAGGTTGTTTCATACACGCAAAAAGATATGATCATTAATTTAAAATTAATAATCTAGATGATTTTTGTAAGAGGACAACATTAAACGATTAAAATATGAATTAAAACTACCCGAGAGTCTTGATTGTTTTAATGGAAGTCCATTATCGTCGACCAAAAATGTGCACGGAAGGGTCCCCATACTTGTCACATGTCTAGCTCCAGGAAATGCAACCATCTCAACCACATCACTATGATTATCATCTCTGCCACCATCTCTAGACTCTAATCGAGGTGTGGATGCCTGGCGGTGCGTGTCATGGATCCTATCTAAATTAGGTGTGGAAGATGGAGAATTAAATAGTTCTCTAGTAGCTCTATGACTTCCTGCATCAAGACTCTGTAGCGTATCTGTAGCGCCACTACTACCAACACCGGGTTGAACAAGATCCAAAAATTCCTTTATAAAAAAGAAAATGTTTTTTCATGAGATAATGGAAAAGTTAAAGAACAAAGTATCATAATTGAACATATAAGTACATTAAAAAAAAACACTTTAAATTATGGTTATTACCTTATATGTGTTAAGTTGTGACATAAGGAGCTTTATCTTTGCTTTGACGTCGGGAGTTTGTTCTGGACGATCTAACAATCTAGCAAGTTCCTTGTTATCTTTAATGATCTTTTTTTTTATTAAGACCATCAGATCAATGCATGAATAAAACCCCTCCTCATCGGTAGAATCATGATCCACATGGCCTGTGGACTACACATAATTTCAACAAAAACAATGTTATTTCAATAAAATTATATAAGCAAATAATAAAAACAACGTAAAATGAAAGTGGAAATTGATAATCATTCACATGTTCTATGGCTGGCCCTTTTCCACGATCATTCTACCACATTATAATATAATTAGAACCCCCAAATATTTAAAAAATTGTTAATGATAACAAAAAAACAATGTTAAAGATAATATTTACAACAATGTTAAAAATAATAAAAAAATATAATGCAATAAGTAGAGTTTTCTTAAAGAGGTGTTGCATAAGAACCCGCACACTATTAGTCAATGTTTCTATTGGATTCAAATGGTAATCCACTAATAACTCTTCCCCGGGAGCTATATTTTTTATTGCGCACAGGACTGCTTGATTCTCTTCACATCCCTCATATATTAAATTCAATTGTTTGTTTGTTGTCTCGGGTTGTGTGTTGTTTATAAACCCTGCGATATTGCCAGAAGATTTAGGCCTTCCATCAATATAGATAGTCACTCCCTTATTTTTATCCTTGTTTATTATTTGTATATAATTTGTGGCAAGTGCATATCTCCGCATACTTCGCATGTCCCAGACCAACCACATCCAATCGTTATAATTGTAACATGATCCGACATAGTCCATCAATTTAGTTATTGTATTGTATTTACAATTATTCCATCCATGGAAAATATCCCCAAGCCATGCAGGGAGGATGGTGCAATGTGATATGTCATATTGTTGACAACGAAGTCAACATCTATACCAGGTAGTTCCTTAGGTACCCATTGTTTCACTAGATGCTTATACCTGAGTGGAACATCTATGTCTCCTATTCTCTCATCATCATAAGAGCATGATCCTCCTTCGGCAAGAAAAAATTCCATGCGTCTAGAAAATTTTATTCGGACTTTTTCACCTCTGGTCCTTGTTTTCTTATCATATCTACTAGATGTAGTCACATTTTCAACCTCTATTTGTCCTAATATTTCCTCACTCGATGAAGAAATATCTAGTAGGTACCTGTTTGTTTGTACCTTCAATTGCATGTGCATGTGTTGTTAGTTAGTAGTCCATCATCATATTCAGAGTTCTAAATAAAAATTTAATATTTTTAGTTTTGGATGCATAATTAGACTAGGGTGCAATTACCAATATTAGTGGTCAACCACCTAATTTAATGTGATATCCCTCTTGATTTTGGACATATTAAGGACATATTAATGTGATAACACTAAGGACATGATAAATTTATCATATGGATCTAAGAAAAAAATAGTAGTAAGGTTGTTGTTTGTTGGATTTGTGCAAATTAGAATTATTATAAGAAATGTACATTGAAGATGAGGGTCAATGCTATGGAGTAAGAAATCTAACCATCAATTGGTGTGTTGAAAATATTGGGTGCTTTAGTTGGAAATATATCTAAGGCAAGCCAAGAGTATAACTATACAAATATTACTTTTGTTTAATACAAGAGTAGAACTATACACATATTAGTTTTGTTTAAGCAAAGATTAGAACTATACAAATACTACGTTTGTTCAATCCAAGTTGAAGAATAAGTTAGTTTTGGTGATAAGAATAAGATAAGAATAACATTCTCCATTGAACTTGTGTAAACCATTCCATTTGGTGTTTGTTGCACTAAGTGTAAAGAACAATGTTGGATAATTATAAGATGTAAGTTAGGTATGAGCTATTTGTTACCTCTTTATTACCTTTTATTCTAATTGTATCCATATTTTGTATTGATCAAATGAGGAATTAACCTAAAATTGATTCCATTAGACACAAACTCAATCCTAAGGCCAACTAAGGAGAAAAAACAACACATGATAATTAATCTAAGAGTTAAGAATGCAAACAAACCTTCTCACAAAGAAGTGTTAGTTAGTGATGGAATCCAACTTCGCAGAATCAATGCGCGAAGGGGCTGAGTTTTGGTGGGTGGGAAAGTTACATTGACAACCTGCTTAACGAACTAACACCCTGGTGCAAGTTACCTCACCGACCAGTGGGCAACCCTCCAAGGAGTCTGAGTGAGTCTAGCCAATGTCGATCTTAGGTACAACACCACCTTCCCTGTGATGTCACCTTGTGTAAGAAGTATAAAATATTATGGCCTCTATGGTACCACCTACTATACCAAAGTAGAGGGGGGACAGTTGAAAGTCAACACCAAGACCAAAAAAGCAGGGTTGATTACTCTAAGGGCCCCAATGCGACCTCGTGATTGACCCTTGTGTTAGAATGGATTGCCCAAGTCAGTGATATAACAACTGGATTTCACTTCCTAACTCAAGGATTTATGTTTTTTTAGCAACTTTGGAAAGTTATTCTCATAATCCTATTCTAAATATCTACACCTAAGATAAGATGGGTTTGAAGAGCCCTAGAAAAGTTGTTAGATAAATTTTAATTAGCGCTTGATTTTAGGCTATTATTACTCAAAGGAGTGGTTGTGAAACTGATGGTGTTTTGACTCGAATCTTTAAACCATGCAAAAGGAAAACGAAATGCAAGAAATTCAACTTCAATGGAAACTAGATATGGGAAGGAGCAAGAGGTTTTAAGAAACGAAATAATTTATTGATAGATTACTATGTATGGAGTACTACAAAATGACCCAAATTTTAAAAATACCATGCAAATGTCATAGTTCACTTAGTACACCTATACAACATTGAATCAAATGTCATCATTTCTAACATAGTAAACTTTTATGATTATAGAGACCACCATACACATATTGAATACTCATAAGGACTCCTTCATCCCCTCTCTTCTCTACCTCCCTACTTTGTTCCCCCACTTTAAATTTCATTTTAATCTTAAGCAATTAAGCAAGAGATCAGGGGTATGTTTGATGATGTTTACCTGGTGTTCAAGGTTTTCCACAATTTGGGCTAGCATGTTGTTAGCTTTTGGTAGTTAACAATAAGTAGAGTGTGGGCACTTTTGAACCTTCTACTTCATTTGTACTTTTCCAATAGTTTGGCTCTGGTAATCTCAATTGAGAGAGGCTTAGAAGTTTGTTGTTTCCTTGTATGTTGGTAACATGCAAGGAGTTATTAGCTGTGAAAATGTGATAAGTATCTAAAGCAAAGTTTAGGATATTTTTTAGGTCCATGCTTGATCCATGGAGAACAAGCAGCCATGGATGTCCTTATTGAGCATTTCAATCCCTATTTAAAGGATTTGACTGAATTTGATGAGTTACAAAAGAAACGCCAAGAAAATATAAAAGATGAAAGTTTAGCTAAAGAGAATTGAATGAAGGCTCTCAGTCCATGGGAAAAACTACCTGCAAGGCAAAGGCATGGTTTTATGGTGGATAGTAAGCTGGTAGGGCAACTGAAGGGATGTTGTCCAATTTTTTAACAAATTTCTAGTGCGTTTATGAGGTAGGACGTTTTCTGCTGGCAGTGACCAGCTTTCTGAAAAAAATTTACTACTTTCATTATAACTAAAACCTCTTACAAATGAACATGGATCATTAACAAAAATACTAAAGGGAGGTAGTTGGCAAGGTACCGATTACCCCTTATTTTGTATACAGGTATTACTAGTGAATTTCTTCACTACCCCTTGTGATTTTTATGAGCTTTGGATAGTTGGGGCACTTATTTGGTTTCATTGATTATGGCGATCTAGAGGGTTTTAAAACATGTTGATGGAACATATGATGTTTTATGGTTCCTCTTGAGCATTTGGCTTCATCCTGATTTTTGGGCATCTTTATAGTTCCCAAGGCAATTCACATTTCATAAGGCATTATCATGTATCCCAATACAGTCCAAGGTTGGTCCAAAGACTTTAGAGTTTCTCTTCATGTACCAAGACTTCTCATGCCATGTCATGTCATAGATTTTGAATCACTCATTTAGAGGCTTGTGTCAAATGACTTCATGGGACATCCACCTTGGAGGTTTCATTGTGGAACTATTTGTCACATGTGGACTTATCTAATTCTCCCATGACTTGAGGATAATGTTGGCATGATTTTAGGAGGGTTTTTACACCTTGAACACCTCATCCATGACACTTTTGGAGCTGATTTGAAGGGTCCATCCACTCTTGAGGGGTCTTACTGATGATTTATGGAGTTTTTTCACCTTGGAGATCTATGTGTCCACTTTGCAAGATACCTAAAAGACTTTACTTGCATACTTTGAGGAGTTTGTTGAGGATATACCCCTTTGGAGGCCTTTAGATGCTAGACATTACACCTTGTATTCACCTTCTTCCTTCATTAAGGGAGACATTACACTCTCTTGGAGACTTTTCACTTGGATCTTTGTACATGTGGTTTGACCACCTCATTTTTATTGTATTTTTTGACTAGGTAGTTCGAGGAAGTAATAATGTATCCCTCCCTAGGCTAGATATAAGGATTTCACATGAGAAATTTCTATAGGCTATATATAAAAATCTCACATGAGACATTGCTATTTTATTGTAAATGAAGTTGAGCAACACTCTACATGAATATTTTTCCTTCCTCCTTATCACTCATGGTTGGATTTTTGGAGCATTCACTCCTTAGAGATTAATTGACATATATTTCTTGGAGCATATGGTTGTGTAAAGGTTTCTTTCTTTGTAGATGATTTTTGTCAATTCTTAAAGCTTATTTATTGTGGTTCTTGTTTGGTGCACAAAGATTAATGGTGAAATGCTCAAGTCTTCTACGAACTAATTACTATAACAATCCATTGAATAGATTTTTCTACCATTGGAGGGAAGAAGTTCTAGGGTAATTCATATCCTTCTTCCTTTGTTGATTTGGTAAGTTCCTTGCTTTATCTATCCATATTGGAACCGTAGAAAGAAGTATTAAGTAATAATATAAAGCCATAGTTGATCTTGTTGGTGAAGGTTGTTCCCATGATGATCCCTTGTTGTTGGGCCTTCATCTCCATTATTAATCTTGATTAGATGAGGGATTAATATTCCTTTTTGGTTATAATCTCTTAGCCCTAATCCTTGAACGAAATAGACCAATTGTGAAGAAGGTTTCTTCTTGACTCCATAATCACCTTTGATTCACATTGACTTTATTGACTCATTCCAAATATTCGTGGACATGATGATTAAGTCATACTACATATCTCATCTTTCATGGAATTCAATTTGAGCATGGGCATCATTCATGAAGATGTTATGATGATTTTTTTTTGCATTTAGTCTGAAAAATAGTGCAAGAGATGGTTTGAACTTTGGACATCTTTGTAGAGGAGAAGTGTTATCTTTTGCAAGATTTGTTGAGGCATTTTGTAGGAAATGGAGCCCTAATTATCATGAGAAATGTATTCCCACTATTGAAAGACTCAAGGATGTATATGGTGCACAAAACCCTATTGAACAAACTCCCAACTCTCATCTTGAAGATGATGAAGGCATCATTGAAGAATGTTTTCCAAATTTAAAGATAGATTAGTGCTTGGCTTCTACCTCCAACATTGATGTAGGTAAGGCTACATGTGGGTAGCCCTTAAGCACCCCCATCCCTACAACATGACCGATCTTTGCCAAATATTAGGTATGGATTCCAAATTTCAAAGAAAATGAAAATGAAGACGTTTGGAATGAAGAGTATGATACGTGTTTGAAATTATATGATGAGGTAAGTACTACTATCCTAAATGATAAAGGAACAAATTTTCCCATTCTCAAGTTGAAAAATGAATAATTCACACAAGCTTCCACCAATAATCCAAGCTTCCTACAGTCTTGGTCAAGTGATCACATTGATGTTGTCCTGGAAGAACCATAAAATGGCAGATAAGATGAAACCCTGAATGTAGAGGGTCATAATGGTTCCTATGATATTATTGATGAATTGGAGTTTGAGCATACTCCTAGGATCAAAAAACATCTGGAGTTTGTCTGGGTAGAGAGTAGATGTGACAAAGCTACAAGAACACATAGCGAATCAAAGCACACAATGATATAACCTTTATGTTGTGCTCTGATGATATTCTTGTGTTTGAGCCCGTTTATGAATGTAATAAGATAGTGATAGGTATATTCTAGCTACAGATAGAAAACAAGACTGTATTTTTTACCTTAAGGAGGAAATGGATGTTAATATGATGGAGGATGTAATTTTTTCTCCTCCTAATTTTTGTTATGACATAACCATTGTGTTTCCGAGCACAAAAATTCCACTTCAATTCAAAAAAAATAATCATAGGTCATATGTGTTATATGTTGATGGCACTCCCATGTTTGATGATGATGATTATGAGTATGGGAATGATCTATTCCATGACCTAGAATATCAATCAACCCCGGATGAAAATAATGGTCATGGTCTCTATGATGTCCTTGAGATTGAGATGGGGGAATTTGAAGAGTCTCTTGAGAAAAAAAGATCATATGTATGTCTCCTTGACTCTGTGAACAATGAAACCATTAATATGCAACCTGAACAGAGAAATCCTAGATCCTATGTTTTTTTTTTTAATGCCCCCCCTATTTATGACACAGATTCAGATGAAGAAGAGCATATGGGTGATTGTGTTATAGAGTTACTTTGTGAACCACATAAGGAAAAAACAAAGAATATTCTCCCTTATTCTATAGACACTCATCCTGAATACAAAGGGTTTTATTATGTGGAGATAGTTGATAGACATACATGGTTGTTTCCAAGCACTACTATTGATGTTCGAGGATGTGGAGATCAAGAACCCATTATGAAGACTGCGGATAACACTTAGGGAACCTTCAATTCTTAACAAAAAAACTCAGAAATGAAGAAAAACCTTAATTATGATATAGTGGTAGAAACTATACACTCACAATACATGATCTATGATTGCTATTTTTTATAGGGTACTCACCATTCTTGGTGCCCTCGCGGGTGCCCTCGACTACTCCCCTTGGTTGCGTGTTCCACAGATTCCGCGCAAACTATCTCTTTTCTACTCGCAGACTAGCGTGCTCCCCTTGCTCTCCTCGCAGACTATCCCCTTTCTCCGCACAAAATCACATGCTCCCCTTGCTCTCCTCATAGACTATACCCTTTCTCCTTGCAGACTTGCATGCTCCTTCTCTCCTCACAGACTATACCATTTCTCCTCGCAGAGGTTGTGTGCACACTCTAATCATGCGGGGTATGGAGTGCATAGTACAGGGATGCCACCGAGGTATGGATCAAATATATGGATACACAAATTGGGGGGATTCATTTTTGTTAAAAGGGTTTATGGTTTTGTTTTTTATTTATTTTTTAATTTATATATTATATATATATATATATATATTATAATATCTAATTTATATATTATAAATATACTATAAATATATTATAACATATGGGTGTGGGTTTTGTTATAAGGGATCATGTTTTTTTTTTTTTTAATTTATATATATATATATAGTGGGTCTAATGGTTAAGAACATAAGTTTTCTCCTAAGAGGTCACAAGTTCAAATCTAGAGGGGGGGTAGGGTATGTATACCTCCAGCATAGACTTTACGAGTCAAATCACTAGGCGGAGGGGATCCCTTGTCCCACAAACAAGGGGGTCTCATACAACAATTTGGTGTTTATCTTGTTATTAGAGCTAAATTTGAACACGGATTCTGTTTATCTTGTTGATATTAACATCCTTTTGTATGAGATGGTCAATGACAATGGTTAGTGCGACCTAGAAGATAGATTGAAAACATTATGGGTTAACACCCAAATTTTTGTTGTTACCACTTATTAGTAATAGGTTTGTGTGCAAAGTGACCAAACACTCTTATAATAATCATAGCAGGTTAGCAATTGTTGATTTGCTGCGTGGAGGAGCCATCTGTCTATCTCACCAAGAGCCACCCATCAATTTGCTACATGGAGAATCCATCCGTCAAACTTTGATTCATTGTTTATGGAGGAGGTCACATCTTCAAGGTGCTGAAGATTTTTGAAGGGGGTGCACTGCATTGAAGGATTGTTGTTACTATTAAGCTACTGAATAATTTGATGTTCGCTAGAATTGCACGAGAGAGCAAGTCATCTCTGCGGATTTGACTATTGAATTGCTGCCATCATTCACAAGGAATTTCTTGCAAATTGTCACATATTATGACTGCCAGAGCTTAAGGGAGGGCACATATCGTTGTTGTTACTACCAATAGACCTTGAAAACTACTGTCAAGAATCATTTTTTTTCTTCTCTGATGGTCACGTTCTAGCCAGATCGTAGAAGATTTGTTGCGCCAAATCAAAGGAGATTCGTTGTTAGGAAAGAGGAATAGGTGCCTTTCCTGATTTGTTGTGATCTAAAATTTATCCAACAATTGGTTATGTTATCACTCCAGGAGTCTTTCTAGGTTGTGATCAAAAGAGCCTGATAAATTAATCAAGAACTTAATCAAGAAATCAAGAACTCATATAAACTAACTCTTAATTCCAACCCCTTAACTTTATTACACCCATAACTCCTAACACTTAACCTTTATAACCTAGAATTAATATAAACCTTAATCATTGAGCATTATAACCTATAAATCCCCTATAACGTCCTAATTACATATATAATCTTAAGTTTCATGGTTATCACCTTAATTTATCCTAAAAATAACTCATATAAACTGTAACTCTTAATTCCTAACACCAATAAATTATAACCTCTAACCCCTCACCAATATAACTCCTTAACCTTAACACATATTCATTATAACCCCTAAAAAATAACCACATAAATCCTTACATCTAATCCTCATATTATAACCCCAATAACACTAATCCACTAAGAAATAAGACTTATAACTCTTAACCCTTAAAACCCCTTACCCCTATAACACATGTTACTATAAAACCTAACCTACCACCCTTAATCCCTCACACTTCTAAACATTAACTCTCATAATACCTACACTATATAACAATGTTAAATATTAATACCTAATCAATACAACCCTTAAAACCCCTAAA
>ML785758.1:677360-689179 GCA_009831015.1 Picea engelmannii | reverse complement strand
TTTTTGTGCATGAGGACATGCAAAGTCTTCCTCTTGGGGGAGATGTTGGGTACCATTTTATGCTTATTTTCACTTCACAAATCATACTTTTGTCTCCAAAACAATCCATTTTTCCTTCATTTTATTCCATATTTTCCATAAAATAACCTATGCAAGGTACATTTATCATTCCTTAGATTAAGAATTGAATTTTTGAATTTTTAGCATTAAAATTAAAAATTTATCAGAAATTACAGGATTTGACTAAATCCCGTAATTGCTCCAAGGTTCGTGTACTTTTAGGACATCTAGGCAAAATCAAAGACATGTGTCATGATCCTTGATGTACAAGTATGGATAAATATCTATCAGGTTCGATATCTGAGCTTTCTAGGTGTCTGGTCAACGGTGGTGAAACAAGGCCACTTCAACATAAAATACCCTGTTTTAGCAGAAAATTATGGACAATTTTAGATTTTCTTGGGATTTGTGCATATTTTGTGGATCTGAAGGAGGCATTCGACCTTGTTAGTATATTTTGTGGATATAATCCTCATATTAGGATTCTTTTTAGTATTTTCAGTTACAAACTTTTTGTATAAATACTTCAAGACATGGACTAGTATGACATCTTATGTTATTGAAGAAAACTCTGAATTTTTAGTCTTGAGATCAGTTTGGTGTTTTGTTCTTGATGATGTTTATGAGATGATTATGTGAATGTTGTTGGAAGTTCCTTCTTAACTGAGACAACTCTAGGTGTACAAGTGAAGCACTGGAGGGCCCCCTTTGCCAAGCCAGTACACTTCTCCTTTTTCATTCTTTTCAAGTAAATTTTGGTATGAGATTTAAGTTTACATTTTGTTGTAGGTAATGTTGTTGTGTTTTACTTGATTTCAAAAATAGTTATGTTTCTGATGAATGTGGGAAAGAAATGAATGCATCTCTTGTAAAAGGGTTTAGTCTTTCTGAAATTTACAAGCCTCTAAACTAGTTTGAATGCTTACTGATTTGAATACTTAAATTTAGTTGAATGCTTTTACTTTAGCTTACTGATTAATGGTAAGAGATATATGAATACGTATTCTATAAATAATATTAGCATTTCTTTCATACTCAACACTTAGATTAGATTTTGAATTATTTCCATTTAAAGAACTAAATTTATGTCCAAGTCCATACATTTTGGATGTGTCTCTAAGTATTACAAACACCGGATTGACAATTAAATACACTCTAATTTACATCAGTAAATTGGAGCCCAACATATATCTCCTAACCTATAACCATTTATCCTTACAAACCCCATAAATTCTAACCCAAATCACCCAAAAGAAATATAACCATAAATAACTAACACTTTTAACCCCTGATCCATTTAACACCAAACTTGAAAATTCTATCACATGCAATCTCTATAACCCTTATAATGAAAAATCCCTATTATCTCCAAACCATATCACATATTTGATATGAACCCTATATAAGCCTTATTATTTATAACTCATATGTCCCTTAACCTATAACCCCCAAGTCAAAGCCAATATATAGCCTAACCTCTATAACCCATGTGTATAACTCCTTATCCCATAATCCCTAGCACACATAATCATTCTCTCCTTTAACAATGATCACGATATAACCCTTAACCCCTACTAAATTAAAACCCTAAGATCTTTATTACCCCAAACCCCTCTATCCAACAACTTTTGTAACCCCTCACCTATATAAGCCATATAAATCCTAATGAGTATAACCATTATACCTCCTAATACCATAGCATCGTCAAAAAACTTTTGTAACCCCTCACCTATATAATCTATATAACTCCTAATGATTATCATAATTATACCTCCTAATACCATAACATCATCAAACTGCTAACACTTATAAGATCCATAATACTCAATCCCTAACTATTGATATTATGGTAGCTGCAGGAGGTATTAACATCACCCTTAACTACTATTACCTTAAAACCCTAAGATCTTTACTACCCCTAACCCCTCTATCCATTAGTTATTGTAACCCCTAACCTATATAATCCCTATAACTCCTAACATTTATAACCTTTATACCTCCTAATACCATGGCCCCTATAATGTTGAACCGCTAACATCTATAAGACTTATAATACTTCATCCCTAACTACTGTAACTCATAACATATCTAACCTATAACTCCTAAATATAATTTATTATACTTATAATCATTAACCTCTAAAACCTATTTCCCCTAACTCTTAATACCTAGTTTCTATGATCCTAAAAAATGTTCACCTCTTGGATTAGTTGGTTACTGCACTACCGTTAAGGTTTTTATTTAAATTTCAAAGTTACAAGTTTAATATAACCCTTTTTACTTGACCCATAATATTTTTTACCTAATTCCTAAATCTTATAATTAATATATCCCTTAACGCTTAACCATTTTATACCTTAACCCCTACTACCTCTATCTATAACCCTCTACATCTATACCTCCTAACGCTTAATTGATGATAAAATAAAGTGGGTGTGTCACTCAAATTTGAGTCTAGAAACCCTCCCATATCGTTAAGGCATGCCAATAGTCTATCCATGACAAATTTAAGTGCATACAGAAACTGTTTGAAAAAAATTCAACGTTGGCCCCATTCGCAGGTCATTGTTGTCAGTGTCTAGTCCTTGTACAATTTTCATTCCTTGTTCCTTATTCCTCGTTCCTCATTCCTCATTCCTTGACCATGGTGTATTCCCCAAGATCCATTATTTTTGTACAAAATATACTAATGGCATAAAGTGTCACACACAAGACCAAATTAATATCGGTTACATAAGTCTTTTGTCTTTTTTCAATGACTATGTAACGAATCTTAATTCTAAGAAGATTCAAATAGGACCTAAGAACCTTAAGTTCTTTCCTTAACCATGGGTGACATAACACTATCATTCAATAGTAAAATTGTTACATTTCGTTGTAAGTTATCATGTGTACCAAGGGCTTGAGCCACCATATCCACAAAGGAAACATACCAAGAATATGTGTCTTATGAACAAGATATGGTACTATCCATTTTTGACGTTTGGCATAGAGATTGTTATTATAGACTAGACTACATTTCACCATAATATAATCCCTACACTCCTTGCAAACCATGTAACACCATTCAAATTAGACACAATATTCTTGCGACGAATTAGTTATACTATCGACGAACATTTTTCGTCGATGGTATAGCAAATTCGTTGCAAGATTATTTACATTCGTCTCTCTTGCGAAGATATAAAATGATGCTTGGATTCATTTCATATTTGGTTTATCAACTTGAAATCTCAATTTGATACTTTGCAAGCTAGTTGGACCTTCAGTCAAATACAAATATGAAACTTGGAATCATTAACATATCTACTAGAACATATGAAAAATAGGGTTTATGGTTTCCATGATGAATTGATGATGGAAGAAAGTCAGTGTGTCAGTCAAATTTGAGTCCAGAAACCCTGCCATATCATTAAGGCATCTAAATAGTCTATCCAGGTCAAATTTCAATGCATACATATACAGTTTGAAAACATTTCAACGTTAGCCCCATTCACATGTCATTGTTGCCCGCCTCTAGTATCTTGATGGTGTTGATTAAGAAATCAATGAAATAGAGGGATTTTTCATCACAACTATGACGCAGATACATTGTATATACATTAATGTAGAAACTGAAAGAAAAATGAAGAAAGACTGAAGCCTAAAACTTGTGTCAACCAAATTGGGTACTTTGAAAGAAAAATAGGTTTTATGGTTTACATGATGAATTGATGAAGGAATAAAGTGGGTGTGTCACTGAAATTTGAGTCTATCCATATCGTTAAGGCATGCCAATAGTCTATCCATGACAAATTTCAGTGCATACAAAAACGTTTTGAAAACATTTCAACATTGGCCCCATCTGTAGGTCACTATTGTCAGTGTCTAGTCCTCGTACAATTTTTGCTCCTCATTCCTTGTTCCTCATTCCTCATTCCTCGCTCCCCGCTCCTCATTCCTCACTCCTAGTTCCTCGCTCCTCGTTCCTCGTTCCTTGACCATGGTGTAGCCCTCAAGATCCATTATTTTTGTACAAAACATATTAATGGCATAAAATGTCCCTCACAAAGACCAAATTAATATCTGCTACATAAGTATTTTGTCTTTTTTCAACGACTATGTAATGAATCTCAATTCTAAGAAGATTAAAATAGATAACAATATTGATGAAATCTTATACGATCATGATGGTATAAAAATGAAATAGATTCTCTTGGTTTCAAGAATAATTCATCCTCTATTGAACAAGGCCAACCACATGAAGGTGGAATCTCACATGGCCCCTCCCCTCCCCCTCACATCACTCTCAATTGATCCCCAAAACCCAATCTATAAGATAGAAAATAATAGAAAGCAACATCCTATTAAGATTCATGCATAGAAACTACAAAAACAAAAATTAATGAAGGTACATGAAATTATCTGTTTCTAAATGATATTTTTAATCTACCATGTACTTTAGTATATTGGCAACTATTTTCAGGTTTCAAATAATAATTAAACATGTAACCTAGGATATAAAAACGTCGCATAAAACTTAAAAACATGGAATTAACCCATGAAATCAAAAGTAAATTATTTTAAGAGAATAATTCATACAAATTAAAATATATATAGTCACGTACCTAATCCAACCTCAACATCTGTGTAATCATCCTTATTCTCTATATTGATCTTCTTCATCGAACTCAACATCTGTATCATCATTCAGTTCTAAAACGATGTTGAAAGGATTGATGATATCATCATCATCATCAATTTCATTTTCAAGCATATTTTAATTGACATCATCATCAAGAATTGCAATATTGTCTCCTACGTTTGGATCACGATCTTCTTCGTCTTCTTCATTTGTCGACCCTCCATGATCTTTCGGCTCTGTCTGATCTGTCGAATCATCTTCTTTATCTTCAATATCATTTTCTTCCTGTAAATGATTATACTTAATTAGCCTTCCTCTTGGATCATATATAACAAAAAATGACCAATCCCTTTCACCTAGAACATTTGAGTAAAATACCTATTCACATTGGCTTAGAAAAACATAGCGATCATGTCCTCTTTCAAACACCGTTGTTTTAATCATTGGAAATCCGTTGGCATGTTGAAAAACAATTCTTTCCTAATCACGTTCATGCATTCATAACCTATACCATTTGACATCAAACATAACTAATTTCAAGGAATTAAAGTCACACTCAAGTATATCGTTTAAATGTCCATAGTATCTATTTTCATATTCTCGGGGATGTCTGTCACTCCTAGAGGAAAAATTATTAACCTAGAATACTATAGTTATCCCACTATCAAAAATTTTCCTAGTTTCATCCAATTGTTTGATGTGAAATTTACGACCATTGCACCACATAGCCTTGTGGTGTTTCAACTGCAATATGTCAGATATGTAAAAGATGCATTGTCAATTAATAAATTAACATATATTTATATAACTTCAAAAGTATCTGAAAAATACAGTACACATGTAGTCACATTAATATAATATAAAATAACTGAATAAAATGGGTGAATTTTCTTACCTTTCCATCTTTCAAACCATATGCTAGATCAATTTCCCTCTATGTAACATTGGCATCTCCGTTACGATGAGCTTCTCTAACCAATTCAGATGGTAGTTTCCATGATAACCTACCTCCATTATGTTGTTTACATCTTTCAATCCATACATTCATCCAGTCAAGATTATTTGCAATGTATAAATGCAGTGCATCCCACTCTTGAGAAACTCAATCAAAAAAACATAATTCACCAATATTAAATATTAGTTATAACATACAATATGCAGGTAATTATAAATGTTTATAATTTATGAAATAAATTATATTAATATATTAATGAGTATGATCATATACAGAAAAAATGAAACTTTATATGTATTATTAATATAAATTTTCACAATTATTAATATATTACCTCTCATTGTTTTCATTCTACCATTCCCCAATAGATGCTCATGATCTTCAAATTTTTTGATGGAGTTCACATTCCAAATGCAATCCACTGCATACATAGTTGGCGCTGCTAATTTAGGAATATATTGACTAATATAAACCATGGATTGATATACCATATATCCCTAGAACCCTCAGGACGTGCTCTTTGTCTAACCAACACCTTCAATGATTTCAAGTGCCTCTCCACCATCCACATTGACCTTGTGTGAACAGGTCCACAAATTTCAATCTCCTCAACTTGGTGTATGAGGTAGTGTTCCTGTGCATTGAAAACTGTAGGAGGTATATACTTTTTCATTTCACACATTAGATGAGGAATTTATCTCTTCTAATACTTTATATCATCTTCAAATATTTCTTTCAATGAAAACCATCTACATGAGATCATGACACAAGAAAATAGCATGTTTCAACATAACATAATATAATATATTACATTACAAGTAAAACATGTGTCATTAAGTACAACAATAATTTGAAAGAACATTTTGCATATAAATCACAATTACGTCTTACCTCATGTATTTTCCAAGATCATATATAACTTGTTTGACGTTGTTGTCAAAGTCATTTGGGAGAGATAGCAGTAGAACATACTGTAACAAAAAAATGAATTGTTATTTGTTTCGACCAAAGTAGACAAGAAAAAATTAAAAAAAATAAAAGATCTATAAGGCCAATATATATAAATATGTATACCAAAATTATTACCTTAATAAAGGTATGCCAATCATGTGTTTTTACCCCACCAAATTCACCTTTCTTCATTAAGATATTTTTTATGTTTGAAGCAAAACCCATGGGAAATTTAATTCTTTGAATGACCTCTTTTACATCATTGCTTTGTTTCTTTGTTAATAACCATGGAAGGTTATTTCGGTCTAGTACTCCATCTGATCTATTTGAATATTGGATCACACTTTGCATTGCATGATTGGCTTCCTGAATGTCAGTACAAGTTTTGACAATTTTTTCTTTGTCCCTCCTACCATCTATGATTCACCATAATGTTTCAGTCACATTCTTCCCGATATGAATTGTATCAAACAAATGATTTATTTTTAGCTCCTCATAGTAGGGAAACCTCATGAATTGAGCGGGATAATATTTCATTCCTCATGGAAGCCCATTATTAATAACTTCGTGATGAATGTGACCTTCATGAAGCATAAAAGAAATCAAAAAAATAATTATCAAATACGGTGAAATAAATTCAATGATTAAAATAAACATTCAAAACATTACATGATCTACGATACATTATGAAATTGATTACCTTGATGATTTCTATTATATTCCAACCTCCATAAGTGAGGTGTCATTCTTCGTGGTTTTAAACTAGTCTCTTCTTTCCCATTGAAAATATGTTTTTCAGTAGTACGATACCTATGGTTCTTAGGAAGAAGGTGCCTATAATCATCAAACACCATATGTCCTAAACTTTTTGAATGATGATACTTCATCTTAGGGCCACAAACTGGACATGAAAAATTACCCTTTATTTGAAGACCTGCAACAAATGGATTAATGTCAATTATACAATGAGATTATTTAAAAATTAAACATGCACCATGATAACATTAAAATATTATATAGTATTAAAGATAAATATTAGAATGCTACATACCACAAAAGTGTGTTAGTCTAGGGGCATCATGAATTTTCCATAAAAGTATTCCATGGAATTTAAATATCTTCTCCCCGATTGGTTTACAAATGTCATACATTGTGATGTCATCCCATAACTTTAGTAGCTCGTCGATAATAGGCTCAATATATACATTCATATCTTTAACCTGGTACTTACCTAATTGTTTGAAATTACACATAATTACTATAGGAATGATATTATGTAATATATATAATTAAACAAATAAACAAAATATATTATGCAAAAATTGAAACAAATGAAGATGTTAAATTCAAAAAATGAATGTAAACAAATACCTAGAACAATCATTGTCAACATTATGTGCTCCCTCTTTATTGACATCCAAGGAGGAATGTTATTGTTGATAACAAAAGTAGGCCACACTGAGTAAATAAACCTAAGCTCTCTGAATGGATTAACACCGTCAGTTGCCAATGAAAGCCTAACATTACGAGGTTCATCTTTGAAATCTGCCCATTTTTCCTCAATTTCCCTAAATGCATAACCATCGACAGGAATTCAAAGAACACCATCTCCACTTCTATTACGTGCATGTTAATCCATAAATTGTTCTATGCTTTCACATCTGAAAAATCGCTGCAAACGTGGAATTATGGGAATATGACGAAGAACCTTTCAAGGAACCCTTTTTGTTACTTGGTCGGCTCAATATCTACTGATAAGACATTGCAGACATTCTGTTTTCGAAGCATGTTGTCCATAATATATAATATGGTCATTAGGAATGCATCTATAGTTTGATAATCCATTCCAATGTATTTCATAATGGCATGCAAACCTCAATATGTTCGAGGTAAAGTATTTGACAATGGTAACAAAAATTCACCTAACAATATACAACATAACAAATAACTAGTTAATGTAGGAATATTAATCATAAAAATTGCATTCTTATTTTACACATTAATTAACAATAAAAAAAAATAGAAAAAAATCAACATTTATGTATAATATGAGATGAAACATATTACATACCTTAGTATCTGTGTCATACAAGTGTTCGACAAATTATTCATAACCTTTAAGTTCACTAGCAACAATGTAGAGGGGAGAAGATTTTCTCTTGATGAGCAGATCACACCCAAAACGCAGACCTTAATTATATTGTTTCACTTAAAAAATTTAGAGCATATCATAACCAAATAATTTAAATATGCATAATTAATTTAAAATATGCGAACAATACCAAATATGCAGTAAAAATTTCTATTATAACAATGCCAGTCATGCGACAGAATGGAATAATAATATCATGCAACAACAAATGGATACCATACCTTACCATTATCACTAATGCTATTTAACCTGGTCATTAGCATTTGATTTTTCAATAATTAACATCGCTATCCTCCTGGAAACTTAACAAAACTTAACAAATTTCTATTTTCAAATATTAACATCGCTTCCTTATCGTTGCAATTCGAACGATATCTATCTTGCGAATTTAACAATATCAAAATGACGATTTAACAATTTATAACGCATTTCATAAACGCTATTGAAAAATATGACAAATTACATTACTACCAGGCTATCCCAAGCGAGATCCGTTTGCATTTAGTAAAGCGTTTTATTGCATTACCCAGAAGTAATTAATTCCAACCTACAGATTCCACCACTGTCCACCTAAACCTAAATCGGCGGCGAACCACTGGCAACCAGATGGCACAAATTCTGGGATGAAGGAAATTAGGCAGCGGACAAGGGCAGTGTCAGAATGTCGGATATCTCGGCAAGGGAAAATCTTGGCAAGGGTAGCTTGGCAGAGGAAATCATGGGTATAGTGGTGTTGCAATCCAAACTTAGGTTTTGGGTTGTTGAAACCGGGTGGGTTTTCCCTAGACGCACAGCAAACACTCACGCACTCGCAAAGAGTCAACATGATATCACTGTGATTTGTGGTCTGAACCATGGTCATCTCTTCCGATTTGGCATGAGACAGGCGACATAAAAATTCGCAGAGGAAAAAGGGTCCAACACGCGTGGGCAAGGCTTAAATGACAGGCAAAAATAACCGACGGGAAAAATCGCAGAGAACAGACAGTGAATTAAAAATATCAGGATACGTCGAAGGATTCCAATGTTTATTGAATATTTAAGAATACTTTGCACAGGTAAACAAATCTTAAAGCCTGGTGGATCGAAAATTCGTTTTTCCTTAACAGATCCGAGAATTTATCTGAAGGAAGCTCAACATCGTTTTCTGGTTGTCAAGCATGAATTCCATACCGAAATCTCAGTTTACTCTACCGACCTCCTGGTCAGAAATACACCCTTTGATTGGAGAAAACCTACCTCCCATCTGGGTGTTATTTGAATCCATTTTATCAATCCAAATCCACATAATAACTAAGTTCCTGAAGTTAGAGGGTGGATATTTAAGAAGGATAGCACGCTACAACTTAAGGCAAATGTGGTAGACTGTGTTTATGTAGAAAAGTAGGGCAGTTTACCTCCTCCAGTAGGACGGATTGCGATAACCATTGGCAGAACAACATAGAGAAGAATTACAACGACATGCCCATGTTTTATTTTTATATAAATTTTCCCCCCTTTTTTTGTTTTCAACGCCCACAGTCCAATGAGGAATTCAGAACAATGTTCAAATAAGAAATTGCACAGTCCTAAGCAGTAATAATAAAATGTACCCAATCAAGAACGACGTACGCATGCCATAATTTAAATTCGCGAATAGCTTAACCCCCAACGCATAACAATGATGCCTATTCTGAAGGAAAAACGCGGTTCATTAAGGCATTTACACACAGATCAAGCGCCCAGGGATATCAATAAAACGCACGAATACAAAACACATGCAAACGCACGGATACAATAAGAAATGCGCATACAATTATGATACCCCTACGCACTGTCTACAAATCGCACTGTATACAAAAACGCATTGTATACAAACGCCCCATCACATTGTATACAAACGCACTGTACAACGAAGATGCATACATAAGGGCACGGATACAAACGCATACAAACGATACAAAAATACATTGTATAACAGTTGCAAACGCCCCATATAAATAATGCCAGAAGTTAAAACGCATTGCCCCCAGCAAGGTAAAAAGGAAAATGCCCACCATCGATCACACAATAACATTTGCAGAACGAATTGCTGACAGAGTTTTACTGTAACTCAATACACAGTCCTAAAATCATAACAACCATCATTTTACACAGACCCAGACGTTGGATAAAGGATATAACAACAATATTAAACATTACACAATCCGCACCATCATTTAAATTTGCACAGTCCAGAGTTTCGGCAGAAAGATTTCATACAGTCGGAACTATGAATGAAAGGGAATTATATAGCCTCAATAACTTTAAAATTTCTGAATATAAAGATGCATTCTACTTCATCAATTAAAATCATACAGTTCCCTTTCGCTTGCCTCAGACGACGTCCCGCGCTCCGTGCCGCGTCCGCTCTCCTCGCCGCTCCCACTCGCCGACCACAGAAAGCTTATCGGTACCTCCCAGCCAAACGCTAGGGGTACTTTGCTTCCCCCTTAGCCCCCTAAGCCACAAAGGGGCCACACAAGAACCATAGATAACACTAGCTTCTCAGCTCGCCTCCATGGCTGAGCTACCACCCCAACACAGCTGAGATAGACCCAACTCCTCACAAGAAATCCGTCAAACCACAATTCGACAGCGTAATGTTACGCTAACCGTTCCCCCTCTCTTCCTTCCTTTCCCTTTCTTTTATAGAAAAATTGAGACCCACCTACTTTCCTAATCATTAATTAATTAATTTTTAATGACAAACCTCTAAACAATCTCCGTCGTCCAAGTGTCACTCATCCCTAGGGTTCTCCAAGAATTAATTTCTTTTTAATAATTAAAAGATTAAATTCCCTCACTCCCCCAAAATCGCTCCTTAAATTACTCCTAGGGTTCCTAGATCCCCTCTCTTGCTTTTAATCACTTTCCTAAAATGAAGTTTCTGAATTTTAGTAACTCCTTAAATGTAGATTCCTTTTTTCTTTTTACCCTATGTCCCCTACTTTCCAATATTAAGTTTCCCTTATTTCTAGTTTCCTTATTTCCATTTTTATTCCTCTCTTTTATTATTATTTTATTATTATTTAAACCCAAAAGATAAATGCGGATTT
>ML785758.1:585672-642187 GCA_009831015.1 Picea engelmannii | reverse complement strand
TTTGCATCATCATCTTGGATGTTCTTCATAGCCCATATTGTCACACAAATGAACAAATGTTGTTCTAGATCCTCTATCCTTACTCCATGGAAGACAAACTTTCTTAAAGTAGGATCTACTATTGCCATCATGTTCTGTGCGATATTCTTTCTTAACACCACTAAGTGATTATGAATCGATGTATCATTTCCACTACTCTGACTAATTTTCCTACTATCTTTACTTCCTTCACTAACTATAATTGACAAAAATTTTGATCTTACCTCAGTTCTTGGCGATGCACATGGGGTCATGGTTTTGACGCAAAGTTTTATTTGAGTGGGATCTTCTTCTACTGGACTGAGCTAACATATATTTTCTTTTGTGCATAGAATTCCTTTGATATGGAGTATCACACCAGTGTCTCTTTCCTCACTCTCACCATGCTTCCCCTCTCTCTTGGCCAAAGTCCTCTTCTTATTTGGTATAAATTGCTTACCATTGCACAATACTCTAATCTCTTTGTTCATCGCACACTCTTCTTTTTCAGCATTCTCAACCCATCAATTTCTCATTCCTTCTCTCCATCCCTCTTTATGTTCACATCATCCCTTGGTTAGCCCCAAGTCCCCCTATCTTCATGAAGGTTCTTAACAATCAAATTCCATTCTCATAAATCCCTTCTCGCACAATAACATCTTAGTCGAAGTAGATAGTGAATTCAATTATCTTCCACATGGTCCCTTAAATAATTCTCTTTCAACAGTGTTATACGACTTAGTACAATCTACCAAAAAATCAATAACGTAACCTCCCAACACACTTTCCAACTAGTAATCTATTGCACATGATACCCGATTTCTTATAGAATTGACTTGCCTAATTAACTCAGGATTCCAATTTCTCATAATAACACTATGAAATATTCTAATCTATTCAATTAATCTCTAGATCCACTTTGCTAAAATATTCAAAAGATCACTAAATAAAATTTCATGCAAATATATAAACAGATACCTTTGTATCCATTTCTCTATGTTGATCCATGGATTTTGATTATGATCTACACAAGACTTGATATCCTTCATGTCCAACCATTTTCCAATATCCTCCTTAGTAGGCTTCCACATCCCCCTCGGTCGCAGATCTCAGTCCTGGAAACATAACCATTTGTTTGCATGCAGTGGGTAGACCTGGGGTTCAACATTAATTCACCAACAAATCCCAATATACCAGCCCTTTTGGCATCACCCGCAAGAAGGTGAAGTCTCACCCAAGGTACCTATGGGTATTGCAAGAACGAGGCTTCCGTAGTCATGAAGGGAATGGAGGCCATTCTAACATTCATTCAATATGCAATATACCCTGTGTGAAAAATCATAACATCATCATAACATATGACATTTTCATCTTACTTACTCAGTCAATACATGCGCAGAACCATCATATAACACATTCATATTATCCATCTATGCATTACATGTGTGTCATAAATAGAACATAAAAGAAACACATTACAACATACATCATGACACAAATATTTAACGTGGTTCACCCCAAATGAGGCTATGTCAACAATGGTTGGCTTCTTACATTATTCATTCATTTTTATCCTTACAACTAATGTGCACTGAACTCTCATAATATACATCAGTTCAGCCCCAAAATTCCCTAGACGTTTGCACATACCATGCACACTTATCTCATTCTCCAATCATACTTTCAAACTCTACTCATACCCTTCGTTCATTTGATCTCACTCTCATTTTAGACTCCATCAACTATTTAATGTTACTTTCTACTCAAAACCCATACATATTTATACATTTATATTAGGGCTTATCTCGTTACAAAATGGACCAAAAAGTCTTAATGCTACTAACTAACTTCCGTCGTTCACATGTTGGCTCCTAAATATGTGCTAATTGTCATCTGCGCACACTGCTCCTTTGCTAACTTGTCGCTTAGTTTTCTCCTACGCAATTCCCAAAACTTACCCAAAATATCCTTCTCTAACACACATTCTCACAATCATTTTTTTGTTTTCCAAGTTACAATGCCCAGGTAAAACCTTTGATTACTTCCACTCATTTCGGGGATGGTACCTCAGGTAAACCATAAAATATTCAGGGAACAATCACGATCAACAAAAGGATTGAAGCCATTACAATAATATAAAGATTTTTAATAAATTGTATCTTATCTATAAATATTAATTTACTTTTCTTAATAAAAGTGCTTAATAGAAGTATATACAAATATAACCCAAAATCATTTAAAAAAGAGTCAATTTCCTACCAAGGGTTTCCTCAATGTGAGCATGCACTCCTCAACTTCTATTCCTCAACGTAATCATGCAATCCTCAGGGTCCATTCCACAGTGTTAGCTTGCATTCCTCAACTTACATTGAATAAGCTCTTGTCTATGATTTCATCTTTCAACCCATACAACCATGGATGAAATTGAAACATGGGAATCCTCTACCATGGGCACAATGGTTGAAACATGGGGTTCCTGGGATGAAAAGTTCACTTTAAAAAAATTATAGGATAGAGTTGATGCATGGAAAGATACATGGACAAATAGAAAGAATTGTCCAATAGGTATGTTACATATCCTAAGAAGAGCAAAGGTTTTGGACTTTATGTTTGGACCCTTCAATTTAAAAAATGAGGATATAGATAATTCCATAGATAATTATGATGATATAGCTATGGAATTGAAACTATTTTGGTTGAGGGTTTACCTAGATGTTGATTTGCTTGCAAGAGAAAAAATATTCCATGCAGAGGGGGAGAATTACTTAACTCCAAAAACAACCCCAAGGTAGAAAAGATTGAAATGGATGCTAAAATATGTGGGAAAAGGTATATATTCCCTGGAATAGTTTAAGAATGATAGTTCTTCCCTGAGGAATATATAAATATTTTAATCAACCTCTCCTTAGGAAAATTATGAATCGTCATAAGAGTGATATTTACAGTGTATGCATGAGGATATTTATTTATTGGGTTGAATATAGGGTTGTAGATGTCCCTCGTCTATTGGATACAAATTTACTTTATACCCTTGAATAAAGTTAAAAAAAAAAGGAAGATTAAGTTCAATTTCACGAGAACACTGTAGAAAATTATTGATTTATATTGCATTCAAAAAACCCTCTTAAAACTTACATTAGGAGATAAAAAATGAACAAAACCATTGAGAAATCACCTGAATAGACTCTATTTAATGGTGTGGAAACCTATTATGAAACAATTTACCAATATTAAGTTAATGATGTCAGGGATTTAAGAGACCTACATGAATCTATGAATGAATTGTAGGAGCAGGGAGGTACAAAAAATTATATGGAAATAGATAATGATGATTTTTTTGATACTTTAGAAAGTATAATTGATAGAATTCCTCCTAAAATTGAAATACTTGAGTATAATGTCCCTGTTATGGGCATTGATTCTACCTCTCCAACTTCAACTCTAGGCAGTCCAATATACATTTTTTATGATAGATTTATTTTCTTGGAATTTGATAGGACAATGCATTAAAAACATGTTGCAATGGAGGATTCTTCCTCTCTAAACAAATGGAAGGAAAAGTTCCAACTAAAGGAAAAGTATATTATTGAATGCATGAAGATTATTGTGGATATGCAATCAACAATTGTGCATCAAGCACAAGAATCAAACATAAAAATAAATAACAAAGATCATGTGATTGGTGGATTAAATAGTGAGGTATCCAAAATTCAAAAGGAATCTCTTCGGGAGATTTATGGTCTCAAGGCACTATTCCAAGATAGTAATAATGTATATAAAAACACTATTACAAAAATTAAGGAGGACTTCATGAGAAGAAGACCGTAGGTTTTGAATATACCTCCATTACAAACTGCATGTAATCTAGTTGCGGATGAATTAAATAAGATGTTGAAGGACAAAGATACATTTATTAAAATTTTAAAGGCTGAATTTGAAAATAAAGTGAAACAGGAACATGTGAATCATAAATAATATGTTGAATAATATAACAACACAGTGACTAGTTTGATGAAATAAATTGTTACGTAAGGTAATAAGTTGAAAGAGAGACATATTGCAATTTTCAGTGAAAAGAGAATATTAGAGAACTTGAAAAGGAAATATAAAGGCATAGTAAAGAAGGTGTCAAGGGTCAAGATAAAGGTAATAGTTATGGTATGGGTCAGGGAAAAGGTAAAATATAAGGTAGTCCAACAAAAGAGAAGATTACAGAACTTGAAAACGAAATAGAAATTCATAGTAAAGAAGGTGGAAATGGTCAGGATAAAGGTAAATGTCAGGGTATGGATAAGGGTAAAGGTAAAATTTAGTGCAATCCAAAAAAAATGCCTTCAATTGACTTGGAAAAATCCCTACAAACATAATATAAGAGGTCTCGGGAAGTTCTCTCATTAAGTAGTTCTCTATATGACCTCTATGCCCCATCACCAATGATTGAGTCATTCAAGGAGAATATAGTTGAGAGAAAGGAAAATATTAAAGAGCTCAATAATGAACTCTTGTAGAATTGAAAGGCACAACACTTGGGATCTTACATGGAAATACAAAACTTGAAATCCCAAATTGTCGATTTGTAGCAAAAATTACATAGTACCACAGTAAGTATGGTAGTGCCAATTTTTTCTACAACATCTGAGAAACATTAATTGAGGGAAAACATATTGAGAATGAAGTAGAAAAACTAAGGGGTCAATTGGATAAAGTTCGATCCCAAATGAAATCAGAAAAGGAATAAATTGAAAGGAATAAACAAGAACATTTGGAAAAACATAATAAGAATGCATAAATGTTGAAAAAACAAGCAGAAGATAAAAGGAAATTGCAAGAGACATTGAAAAATTATACAAATAAATTTAAATATATATAAAAAATATTACAACATGTTCCTTTTTCATCTCCAGAAAAATCAAAATCCTCTACAAAAACTGCAAAGAGAGGCTTTACTAATTTTTCTTCAAATCAAGAGAAAGGCTTGCAGAAACCTCCCAAGAAACCTAGAGTAGTTACAGAATAGCATATATATATGTATAGGAACCAACCTACTGTTACAATATTTACAGGAACCAACTTGATAGAGACGCCAATATCCTCACCTGAGTACCAATTCAACAATATATTTGTATACTCGAAACCAATATATTCATACACAAAGTAATTCTGACTTCACATGCATGCTTCATTCTGCGGGAAATCTCTCAAATCATAGTCACATGTATCCTTCATGCCCTAGTGAGACTCATAGCATCATTCCTAGAATATAATCCTTGAAAACAACATCACAATCTAAATACATCACACACGACAACATCACATACATTCAACCCTTCATAGAGCACCTTGAGAACAAAAAATACCCCAAGAAAATCCCTTATATTTCTCTTGCACACTTTTAGATCCCAAAAATACACCCCAACGCATTTGGTGCACCTCATATCACTTCTTTTCACCTTAGAATTGATCTCTTTCTTGGTTTCACTACAAATGCATACATATATCCTATATTTATAGTAATTATGTCCTCACTTCAGGTCCGACTTGTAAAGACCAGTTGAGCCGAACTCAATTTTTTGGCTGCGTTGTCAGACGTTCAAATTCATATCTCCTCATTGCTAGGGAGTTATAGGGAATTCCATATACCATTAGAAATGTCTCAAAATAATATTTCCAAACATATAACTTTTTCACCCATTTGAGATACATAGGTAGGGTAAAAATTCCTTCAAAGATAGGGTATCCAAACTAATAATTAAAAATCCAAAAACAATATTTCCAACAATATCCATCTTGCAATATTTATCTTGGAAATATGTAGGATTTTAAAATTTATCTTGGACATCTATAGTCTCCCCATATATTTTAAATCAATGACAATAATGTTTCCAACATAATTTTCTGTTAGGAAAAAAAGTACGTTAACATAAAATAAAATGAACACTGTAAATGGCCTTGAAATCATTAACTACAAAAATTAAAATAGATTATCAATAAATTTCTGAAATGATGATATATATTACATCTTTAAATGTATTTACATAGATTACATCACATATATTACATTTGAGTTTATATATGATTATCGTTTCTCATATAATGAATGATTGATGAATGATTAAATAAATTAAAAGGCATATTATACAGATTCACCCCCCCCCCCCTCAGTATAAACATAAGTTCAATAATTAGTATAAGAATAGTTTCCTTCAGAAATAATCTAATCGCTAGAAGGTAGATCTCGGGAGAACACATGGCTTGTCAATAAGGTTTCTCCACAAGAGAGGCTCCATTGTTTGATGGAACAAACTATGCATTATAGAGTATAAGGATGTGAAATTATCTGATGGATCTTGGGTTTGATATTTGGAAATCATTCATGATTGGTTATATAGTCCCGACAGATCCACCAACAAATGTGGCTCGGAAGAAGGCTAGTGACCATAATGAAAAATTCAAGAGTGATATATTGAGTGTTCTATCGGAATCAAAATTTGTCAAGGTGATGCATTGTAAATCGGTAAAATATATTTTGGACAAAATTCAAAAAATCTATGAAAGTGATGATAAGGTGAAGAAAGAAAATCTCCAAACTCATAGAAGACAGTTCAAGAGTTTGAAAATGGAATATGAAGAAAAAATTTCATCCTATTTTCTTCAAGTGGATGAAATTGTAAACACCTTCAGTGGACTTGGTGAGGAGGTTGAAGAATCAATGATTTTTCAAAATGTGCTCAGGTCTCTCCACTTAAGATTTGATTCCAAGTTATGTTCCATTAAATAAATGAAGGATATAGTGTTATAGAAAGATTTGCCTCACCCCATAAAATATTTCACATAAGGCCTTTTTCCATTTCCCTATGCAAACTTGAAGTCCCTTTTTGCAAAATCCCAGAGCTAAAAATATAATTTTTCCATATATACGCACCTTGCCTACTATATAGCATGTGGATATGTAGGTTGCACCACTACAACCCGTGTACATTAGGAAATGTGACCAAAATTGAAAAATGGTGTCAGTTTTCCATGTCACGTCACAATATCAATGATCGTTGGCCTTCCATATACTGGAAATGTTCTGAACGACCCTTCAGTTCCATTTGAAGGCTATAAATGGGACAAATCCGAGCTATGGAAAGGAGGAGAAATAATTCAACTTTGAGAGAAAATTTAATCTAGAGAAATTATTCACTTCACATTCAATCTGCATCCCTTTGTCCTTTAAGTTTGAACATATTGTTCAACCCCCAAGCTCTTCCCTTACTGATTGAGAAATTCATTGTCTCTCTTATATGATATTTCTTTTGGTGGAGGATTGAAGTGGTAGAGGCCCAACTAGAAGGAACTTAGTTTCTCGTTTCCAAACCATGATGATATAGAAGTGTGTAACTCATTCACTTATGTTGATTATATCTTAATAGAAATACTCTTTTCTCGTCCAATTAATATCTTGAAAATATTTGAAGTATTATTCCATGGGCGTATTTGTTATGAATGTTGATGGATTATGCTATTGAATGTGCTAACATAATATATTATCACCATATGTTTGCGTTTCTTGGTTGTTGAGGACTAGTTGCAGGTATATCACTTTGGGTCAAGTCCTCAACGGTGGACTTCATCAAATGTCTGGACGAGGTAGGAATTTTATCTTGTCTTGTTAGCATATTTTCTTATATAGAATACTTGATATTAGAGTTGATTTCTACATTCATTTTCGTCTGTTGTGGTTTACCCCTAGCCATAGAGAGATTTTCCTCGTAACATAATTGGAGACCATATTGGGGATTGAATCTTCTTTTTTGGGGTTTGGACTATTTTTCTCCTTATATTGCTCTCATTCATATTGAATTTATTTTTGTATGATTACTTGACATCCTATGTTCACTCTTGGTATGAATCTTTCAGCCTTCTCTTTATCCTAGCTGTGTTTTAACACATATACGCATATTTTTGCTTGACAGATGCGTACACATGTGTGTTATCCTTCTGCAACTTGTGTACATACATGTTTTACCCTTGAATAGTTGCGTACATCAATGTTTGTTGCTTGTTTGTTGGGTTTGGTGGTTGCTAGGTAGGTTTTGATGATTGTTGAGTATTCTTGGGTCTCTATAGTGACTGTTAAGTGTCTTTGGAATGACAGGAAACCTATCTTTGGTTGAATTTTTGGGCGGTGCCTTTCTCATCATATTGTAATTTTGATTTTCCTTCCACCTTAGGCTGGGTGTTTTTCTCCTTGATATCCTACTTGGGTTGTCTCTCTCTCTATACACAGTAGAGTCTTTATATCAATTTGTTGTTCAGTCCTTGCATTTTCATTTTTCTTATATTGAAAATACAAAAATATTAGGCATTTTACATTAACTGGCATTTTGATCTCTCTATTCTTTGTCATTTATCTTAGTGCATGTAAAGAAAGATTGCATTTTTATTTAGAAATGCATAATTGAATTGAAAATTGCATTTTTAAGAAGCATATCATTTATTGGAAATTGAAGTTAGGACTTTGCATTGTATTCATATTCATTTATTTTACTTGTTGAGTCATAATATCAGTAGTTTCACGACCACACCTTTTGAGTAATCAAGGCCATTGAAATTAATGCTATAATTGAAAATTGATTAGTAACGATTTTATTTTCTAGGGTGCACAAACTAGTTTAGGATTTAGTGCCTTGGAATAGGATTTTGTGAGTAAAATTCTCCAAGGCTATTAAATCGACATATGTGTCTGACTAAGGGAGTGGAGAAATCCATTGTATAATTGGTAATATCAAGAGGCTCCTCTTACACCAGATTTAAACACGAGGTCTCGTGAGGTCGATTGAAGGGATATCCATCGATACCTTCTTAGCGTTAGAGATATTTCTGGGGATCTATTTGTATCTGGGTATCTCTCTAGTGCCCTTACCTCCATGAGAGGTGGTTCTTTCAAGGTTTTGGGATTTCATACCCTTCCCATACAGTCAACCTGACTTGCGGCAGTTCACTTTTGCATCGGTTATATCGTGTTTGATTAGTTTCTTTACTTAGGTACCACATATGTTACTTACAGGGGTTAGATAAGGGTTGGACAACACATAACCTTTATGAAGGATTACCTCTCCGGGGGGATCTGGCCGATTGTTTTTTAAGCCCATGAGGGCCCTTATAACTGATTCTAATACCTCTGATCTTTAGCAGGTAGTCTCAGGCCCCTCTTGGGCGAGGAATTCCTACTTTAGGGAGGGAGGCCCCCTTCATCCACTTTATCCTTTTTGTGTGCATACTGGCCATTTGATTATTTTTGGTGTGCTATGTGATTACTAGTCGGCCTTAGGATTTGATCTTTTTTTATCTAGAGTCTTAAGTCATCATGGAGCCATACAAGCTTCCCCATAGGTCTCACCTCTTGTTACAGTTACCACCGCATTTTGAGTCTTTTCCTTTTAAAAGGTGTAGATTTATTAAACGTGGTACACACACCTCCACCTAATAGACTTGTGATTCTAGAAAGATGAGTATTGAATTGAGCCATAAATATACTGGGATCCCTTCGAATCCCATGCCTAATATAATTATTGACACCCCTTTGACTCCTGTTGGTGCAAGTTTGATCAGACCAGGGTCATTCTCAGGTTACCAACAAAAGGTATCAAGTAGTCTAGAGCGTTGGCATTTTCATCTCTTCCGAAGAGAAGAAGTATCACTCGATGCGCCGCTAAGACAAATAGATAGGGAAGGGTAAGGAAAAGACTTAGGAGGATTCACAGAACCTTCAGGATTCTTCTTGATCTTGCGCAAGACATCTAACTATTAGCAGATCTAAACCTTATGTATGCAAGAACCAAACCTACTTATGTTGCAGAAAAGAATTTAACCACAAAACCATCATAAGGAACTTATAAACCATAGATAAGTACTGTAATGAATGAGTAAAACGCAAGAAGACACAACATATTTTGAAAATTTAGATCCTTCTTTATATTATCTTCAGAGTCTTCCTTCATTTAAAAGCTCAAAAACATACAGTAGTGCTCTATTACATACTCTTGGCCCTGGACTCATGTCACAAAGATCTACTCTCATAAATGGGCTACATATTACATTAAAGACTTAGAACCTTACTTGACTCAACTGACAACAACCCAGTATAGAGGGGAAGATCAGACTAAACATAATCACAATTCGATCGAATAATAAAAAAAACCGAATGTCTCAACAAAGAACACTTTTAAAATCATTTTCATCCCTATATATAAGCTAGGTTGTGTCTTTTGACTTGGCTTCCACACTTTCTTGTTCCATTGCAACCACTTTTTCTTAGCTGGCATTGCGCTGTCCTTTTTGCAACTGATTTCTATTGCTCTTTCTTGCTCTGATATCCAGCTTCTTCTGAAGCTTGTGAAACTCGTACTAGGCCCAAACTTATGCAATTCCTTATCCCCAAATCGAAGGGCCCAATAAGATCTGACCACAAACCTTGAGTCGCCCTCGAGTCAAGTGCTCGATTATTTCGTATCTTCCAGGAGAAACTATTTTTTTTCCTTGTCCTCCTTTTCCTCTTTCTTTTGCTCTTCTGCTTGCACTTTCTTTTCTTCTGCCTCTTCAAATGAAGGACCCAACTATGGTACCAACTCCAAGACCTTCTCCCTCACTCCTTGAAAGTTTCCAACTTTATCCTGCCACTTCCTGGCAAGGAGTGATTCCTCTTCTATGAACTGTTGGGTCTCCTCTGTACTACACCCCTTTGGCTTGGATGTAACCAATGGGTTCCACTCAGAATCTGTTGTTGCATCAACTTTATGCATATGCATGTACATTGTCTAAATGATAGGTCAGAAGTCATGCAACTCTTTCTTTGCTACAGACTGTGCGTCAAAGAGGGCATTCAGTTCATTGTTCATCTGTTGGATCTAGTCAAAAATTTTTTGTTTCTCTAGTGGGTCCATTATGTCCGCAAATTCTTCATTCAACAACTAGATTTTGGTGCATACATCCTCCAAGACTTGATTTCATCTAGCGATGATGTCCATCCAATCGTTGAATTCCCTAAAAATATTTGTGCATTCCATTGTGTGCTTATGTAATGTTTATCGAGCATTGTTGCCTTCTAGTACTATCTTCTCCATCTACTCCTGTAGCTTCTGAGGATGCTTCTCTTCTTCTTGTTGAGTTTGGCACAACTGTACTTCCAAATGCTCAGCACGAGTTGCAATTTTTTTCCATGCTCCTTGGATAAACTCAATATGATTCTCTCGCTCTCCTACATCACTAGCTTCAGGAAATTTGAGTGTAATCTTCTGAATCTCCTGCCAGTCTTGAGAAAGAATTTCCTGCACTCTTTCCAGATGGCGCTCCACCTAGATATTTTCATGCACTTCTTGTGTCCTACATTCTAGTGCAAGGATCACTTCATCCCTTGTGTATTTGGCAGACTTATCAGCCTGCTAAAGCCTCTTGTTTAGTTGATCAGTGAATCCTCATATCATTCCAAACAAGTGCGTCACTGGCCACTGTGCCAGGTCAGTGGATGAAGGGGTTGCGTCTCTGGGTTCTCTAGTTTGTAGTGGAAGTCCACTGGCCGTTGAATTCTCTAAGAGGGTCTCTACCTCCTCCTCTATTGATGGTCCTGGCACAATCCTCAACCTTAGCATTTATGGAAAGAGTGTCAGAACCTCTATTCTGGCTATGCAAAGTTATAGTAGCTCTGCGCATTGCTGAGTGTTCTAGATAACCAACTCCATATGTTCTTGCATTGGATGTCGCACTTTTCCCAGATGTTGATTTTGGTTCCTTCTGAACCTCTGGTATCTCCTCCCCTTTTCTTTCATCAACTTCCTATGTTGTGATTTCTTGGGAACCCTCAACCTTGGTCATTAAGGCGATGTGATGGGTGTTTTGGGCTTGTGGCTCCTCCAAAGTTTGGTTGTCATTTTCTAGTACAAAAGGCACAATATGCTGGTCCTAAATGTCTGGTTTCGGACCAGTTAGCTACAGGCAGTGCTCCAGTACTTCATGGTTTAGACTAGAAACTTTTGGTCTCCTCTCAGGAAACTCCTGGGTTATTTCTGGGAGTTCTTACTCTGCTTTCTCTGGGGGATCGAGTTGCATTGTCTCTAGATCTATAGTTTGGAGTGGACTGGTGGTTTCTGGGGGTGGCGATTGGGGTTGTGGTGGTGACATAGGGTTCTCAGTGATGATGGTGTATGGAAAGGTGTCAGGATCAGGGTCGTCTCAAATATGGATGATGGGGGTTGTTCTGATCATTGAGTGGGTGCGGGGGACGAACAATGAAATGGGTTGGGGGTTCAGAAATTTACTTGGCGAGACCTTGGTTCTGAAATTCTTTGCCACTGGTTTGGTCATGAATGCATCACTTAGGATCTTGTTGATGTCCTCACCTATCAACTTCATTTTATCTAGAAGCTGTGAGAAGATCGACAACGTTCTTTTCTTGTGTTCCAATGGCTGCATCGCCTCCTCCTCCTCATATTCCAACTATGTCAGAGATTCTTTCTTCTATGGCTTTGAGCCTGAGCTCTGTCTTACACGTGCTTCTTTTCCTTTCTTCTTCAGCATCTCGGCAGGAATAATGTAGTGAATTCCTGACTTGCATGGGTTGCGTTTAACTCCCAGCCACAACATTACCTCTTTGTCGAAGGCCTCCTCGTCTAAGTAGAATTAAAAAATCCTAGAGTGGAAATCCTCCCTATTAGCATGCCTTGGCCATACAAACATATGATGTTTGTTCATGCTGAATGAAATGTTCCTGGTGTTGGAGTTGAGGAGCTCCTATGGAATGTGAAACCTCTGTGTTGCATCTATAAGCCCATTGTACCACTTAGAGAATGTTGCATTGTTGAAAGTTGTATTCTCTGAATCTGTCCTAGACTTTCAGGGCTCGAACATCTTCACAAGGAATCCCTTGTTTGCCATCACCGATGGTCTTCCCATGGGTCGTTTCCACTTTAACATCGCAAATTCCATTAATAGATATTCATAGGTGAAGGTATTGTTAGAATATAATGGATGTGCTTGTTTTACCATCGACAATATCACTATTGTCACCCAACCATAGGCTAAAGCCATCACCCGAGCACCTTAACCTTGAAAGAGAATCACTATGGAAGAAAATCCTAGGATAGATAGTCAAACAAAGGGTAGTGCACCTTTCCCCAAGGATAGTGAACCAAACAAGAGATTATTAGATAGTCCAAATGATAACCAAGAGATAGTCCAAGCCAAAACATAATCTGCTAGTTGCAGTGGCTGTAACGAAATCTCTCCTCCAAATTCGTGCACAAACTGGGAAACTGCAGTGCGCACAAGTGTTGCTATGCAATTCTGAGAATGCCTGCTAGAATGAAGATTGGCCTTCTGTATTTATACTAATTCTGGCTAACTTCTTGGGTCAACTTCTCATTCTGGGTGTCTATTTACTTAGTATATAATATTTCTTCTTGTTGACTTCTTCTCTTGTAGGCTAATAATGTAATACTAATTATCCTCTTGAGTCGACTTATCTTCTAGGGTTATTAGCCAACTCATTAGGGTTTCTTCTTTCTTCCTGGAATATTCTATTCTCGTTAGGTTTACATGTGGAGGTAAATACCTCCCACAACTACCATAATATTAACACTCCCTCCTAGCTAGGGAGGTATTATGGGTAATGGTCTTGAGCACAAACATACCATTCACCCGATATCATCAACATAGTTGTATAGACTATCTCATGACTAGATCATGAACACCATCATCACCATTAGTTTCATCAGTTGCATCATCTCTTGAAACCATACTCTATCTAAGTAATTGGACATGATGCTGGATAAGTCACTCACACCACAGAGTGACACAAGACCCATTCTTCTAATCTAGACATATGTCTTAGAAAAATAAATGTCCTAAACCATTTTCCATCTAGGAAATATATGTCCATTGATCATCCACCTAGATTATAATCATTTTCAACACTGTTGATAGTCTTCAAGGCAATCGAAACAATATCATTCAATAAAACAGAACTGTGTCTATCCATAGTAGTACACAACTACAATCCAGTGGTACACTACCCCACCAAGTAGCACACAGGTACTTGATTAGTGATTTTTAGTCACAAATAGTGGAACACATCCACCACAGTAGTATACATCTAGTGTCTAGAGACATAAAGTCTTCATAAAAATCATCTGATATCAACCTGCACAGAAACAATGTTATGATATAAACTGAATCATCTGGTCCATTATTCCACTCACATTTGTGAGATCTTAGAAGAGCATCTTCCTTCATAAGGTCAAACATCAATGATGAGCTATATGGACTATTCTTCTCAAGAAAGGAAGAATAATTGTCCTGATTTCTGAGCCTAGACCATTCCCCACCCTAGGCCATTCCCCTGACACTAGACAAAGTGTAACCTGGAGAGAATGAGTCTACCCTAAGGAATGTTTGTCCTTGATTGTTGAACCTGGACCATTCCTATGGAACTAAACAAATTACAACCTAGAGAGAATGAATATGCCCTAAGGAATGACTATCCAGACCATTTCCTAAGGAAATGACTGTCCTGCACCAACCTCCAAAATGGACCATTCCCCATGTTAACCGCAATGGGAAATAGTTGTCCAACGAGGCAAGCTAGTCTTCTTGAGTAACCCTCAAGAAGAGAGGCTGCCCTAGACCATTCCCCATGTTAAATACAATGGGAAATTGTTGTCTATGGTACATAAACAATCCATCGAACCATTTTCATTGTGAAAATTACTGTTTGATCTAGACCATTTTCTGAATTGGAAAATGCCTATCTATCAAAAATCTCAAACCACTTTCCGAACTGGAAAGGAACTGCTCATTCTAGACCATTTTTCAAACTAAAAAAAAATGATTGTCCATCAATCAATAACACATCAATGCTCCCTCCCAACTTGGGATTCATATCTTCCTTTTTCAATAAGGAAGTCGTCTCCATGAGCTCCATCTTGAGTATGCAAACTCTTTCATATTAGACAAAAGCTTTACCAAAATGTATGCTTATTTTCTCATCTATGGAGATATGTATTGTAGAACCACTTTCTCCTTTCTGGACTTCATCATGGATAATGTAATGCTTGATCTCAAATGTACTTCGGTCTGGACCATTGGTTTTCTCTGAAGGCTTCATATAGCTCTGATCAATAAAGTATATCATTGTCGGTTTTGTCTTTGGTTCCTTCTAACTCACAACATCGTGGAAAGGGTCAAACTAGAACATATCCATGTGGCACTTCTTCTGTCATCATGAGATCTTTGTCATGGATTGGAAATCCATCATCCTGATCTTCTGAGTAAACATTCAGATACAATATTTTTGTTATAGAAAATCTTCACCGCACTTTTGTTGTGCATTAGAGGTTCTCCACCAAGTTGTCTTGTTTCATCTGCATACAAGGGTCTATTTCTGGTATACCTCAAAGCATTGAGTTTTCTCTTCATACGCTCTTTGTTCAATTTCTATGGAGAACAGTATTTGCATTCATTTGATGTAGGGCTCCAACCCATGGATATCGTGGATGATATAATGACTCATGTACATGTATGTCTGTTTTACTGGAATAAGTAATCATCATAGTATTCTCCCTCCATCTGGGAGAACCTTTAGTTATGGATCTTGCAATGCTTGCATTCATATGCATTGTTCTTCATCACAACTTTTAGTTCCTTTGCTTGATTTCTTTTAGTGAGTTCATATCAGGCTGGTAATCTTATGATTCAAGATACAATGACTGGTTGTTCTGGCTTCTCTTTATTTCTTGGAATCTTCATGTTCTTCCTCATGTTTTTCTTTAGATCTTGGTTCCATGGAGTTTCTTATAGATTCCATGCCCTAAAGATTCAAATTCTTCCTTTCATCATAGGATCATGGATGTGGATGGACAACCAGGGATACTTTAAGGCTTCTCTTCAAAGAATACTTCTTCTAAGTTTGAACTGAACACGTATTGCCTTTCCTAGATGCTACCATGGATATATAATTCATCATCTTCAATGGATCATAGGATTAGCTCCCTCCTAATCCTTGCTTCATGTATGAGTGCATGTTTTTATTTTTGAAATATATAATCAGATCTCTCCATCTAACAGATTCCACGCTTCCATATGAATCCTTATTGTCTTCTGCAAAGTGTCATAAGTCTTTCTCTAATTTCCTCTTGATTGTTGACTTCTTTCTATCTTTTCTTCTTCTAAGTTTCTTCAAGATTGATTTTGATTTCGTCTTATCTTGTAATATCTTCCACATGATTTGTTTGATGTATTTCATCCTTTCATGTGTATTTTCTGACTTGTATAATGATAGCAATCCTTATCTTGTTTTTCTTCTATAGGTATAGTTCTTCTTGGAAAATATTATCTTCTAAGAGATATATATACAAGATATGTACAAATACTATGAAAACAAGATATGTACAAGAACTAAGAAGAGTATTGTTACCTTGTCTTTAGAGGAAGAATTATTTTTCATCCTGCTTAGTCTTCTTTGAAGGTTCTTTTTCTTTGGCAACTGATGCTTCGTGTGTCTCCTTCCTTTTCTTTATCTTGGAACAATGATTCTTGTAGTGATCATATTTTTGACAGTTGAAGCATTGTATTTCTAACATATCCTTCTCTTGATTTGGCTTCTTCCTTGAGCTGAAATTCCTCTTGTTCCTGCAATTCTTGAATCTTCGTGTGAAGGCTTGATCATTGTATTTCTTTTTGGGTTTTTATTTTGCACTAATCCTCAATTCTTCTTGTGCACAACATGTCCAAAGTTCTTCAAATGTAGTGTACTCCTTCCTTGTGTTCATGCTTGCAGCAAATGCATCCAATGTATTAGGAAGACCATTGAGTACTATGTTTACCAATTCATTTTCTGAAATGATCTCTTCAATAACTTGTAGTTGATCTCTTAACTGAGATATCCTCACAAAGTATGATGTTATGCTGTCATCATCATTCATCTTCATGTCACAGAGCTCATTCTTCAAACTCATTACTTGTCCAATGTTTCTAACTAAGAAGAGGTTTGTTAGGGCATCATACATCTTCCTTGATGAGTCAATATGGGAGATGTAGGGTATCAAGTGGTGTTTTATAGAGTCCACTATGATACTCATGGCATTGATGTCACCATCTTGGAACTTTTCCATAACTGCAACGTTTTGCGGTTCTTTTTCTTGTCCTTCTTCATACTCTGGTTTTACGATCTTTCCTTTCACAATATCCAACGCTTTATTATTGGCAAGGATGAGGTCAATCCTTATATTCTACTCTCTGGAGTTAGAATCTCCATCTAACTTGTTTTCTGACTTCATGGAGTAGGTCATGGCTTCTTTGACTTGGTCAACCCTGGATTTGACCAAAAAATAAAAATTGAAATCTTGGATTGCTAAGAGTACCAGGATATGCACTAGGCTAGGGCACACTGGTCTATCTAGAAATTAGGTCAATCCCTTCACTTAAGGTGCCTCAACGAGAGGATTAGGGTTTCGACAACTACACCTACTAGTAACCCTATTGGCAATGCTTTGGTGACTGCTCCTGCTAGAAACCCTATCGATAGTTCTTCAATGAGCTTAATATCCTTATGGCTATGCTTCCTTCTAGCGTTTAGAATGAATGAAGGAGCTATGGGCCCATAACCTGTTAGAATATAATGGATGTGCTCATTTTACCATCGACAATATCACTATTTTCATCCAACCATAAGCCGAAGCCACCTTCTGAGCACCTTAACCTTGACAGAGAATCACTTCAAAAGAAAACCTTAGGCTAGATAGAAAAACAAAGGGTAGCGCACCTTTCCCCAAGGATAGCGTACAAAACAAGAGATGATTAGATAGTCCAAACCATATCCAAGAGATAGTCCAAGCCAAAACATAATCTGCTAGCTGCAGCAGTTGCAATGACAACTCTCCTCCAAAATTGCACACAAACTGGGCAATTGCAGTGTGCACAAGTGTTGCTCTGCAATTCTGAGAATGCATGCCAGAATGAAGACTGGCCTCCTATATTTATACTAATTCTGGCTAACTTCCTAGGCCAACTTCTCATTCTGGGTGTCTATTTACTTAGTATATAATATTTCTTCTGGCCGACTTCTTCTCTTGTAGGATAATAACGTAATACCAATTATCCTCTTGAGTCTACTTGTCTTCTAGGGTTATTAGCCAACTCATTAGGGTTTCTTCTTTCTTCTCTAAATATTCTATTATCGTCAGGTTTACATGTGGATTTAAATACCTCCTACAGCTACTATAATATTAACAGGTACCTCCCTTCTCCTGGGCTTCCTTGCAAGCCACTAGTAGTTCCTCCAGCATGTAACTACACCAGTTGAACACAACGCCATTGGTGCAAAAGTATGCTACTGAAAATGTATCTAGCATGCATTATCCCTTGTAATATGATATCATAACCTTGCTGGCTATGATGTAACAACCCATCCTGACTATATCTTGTAGTGTAGGGTCAATTATTGTTTTGCGTCCCACCTCTTTGTGTTGAACCTCTCATAGAGGTTGGGCTCTCCTTTATTTTTGTTGTTCTTACTGGGACCCTGTAATCCTTTCAACACATCCTCACCTTCGAAGGACATTCCAGTAAGATGATGGATTTCTTCATCATGGATTGGGTACCACCTATCCAACTAGAGAATTCGGTCATGCACCTTGCTGATCAGAAATTTGGTGACTGCACAACCTCAACAGTGGTACCGAATACTAGTAGGTCTCTGAGGTTCATGATGGTTGAATTGAATAGTTTGATCAATTCTAGTGTTGGAATGAATTTCATGCCTCCCAAATCGTCTAGATCCATATCCCAAAATATGTCTATGTTCATTTGGGGGAACAAGATTGGGTCGGTTAAGTCAAGATCAAGGATCTTGACGTGCTCCACCTTCCCCTTGAGATCACCTATGACCTCGACTCGGGCATCACACGGCTCATCTGGTAATGTGTCATTGGACATGGTGCTTTGACTTCATGTGGCTCGTGACATTGTGGATTATGATTTATCACAACTTCTGCGATGAGCTAAGGGCTAGGGGTCATGACTACGGGTTTCACACTTGCACATGATTGCTTTCTTTTCAGAATTTGGAAATTACTAAGTTCTTTTGAAAATGATGGGTGCTATGGAAAGTTTTCAGAGCCTTATACTCGATCTTAGCGGTAAGTTTAACAATAATTGTTGTTCATTATGACCATATGGATGCAAATTGGATATGAGTTTTTTGATGGGATGGGTTAACGGGGTAAATCCTATCGGTCGATCCTGGCATTTACTTGTGCGAGTTGAATAGGGACGTGGCTGGTTTCATACCTTTCCTTTTAACGGGTGGGAATCTTGGTGTGAATACCGATGGCATATTCGCTTATTACAACTTTATGGCTTAACAGAATTCAGATGAGGTACCATAATGGAAATAAAGGTTGTGACTAGACTGGGTTCATGTGGCACATGGACTCAGATCGTATTCAGATTTGTTATCCCTCCGACCACAAAGGCCTCCCCGTCATATTAATGATTTTCATTAATGGATTCATTATTCTTTGGATCCTACGTGGCTAAGTCAGTCGTTCTGCATAAACCAACATTTAAACAGAAAATGAACTACGTGTCGCAGCGCAACACTTCATACATCAACTTTATTAACTGAATTTAAAAAAAATTCAGAAAACTGAAATCTAACTAATATACATTCTCCTTCGAACTAGACCAACAGTCCTTTTAGCTCAATTCTGAGACATATAGGGTTTCAGGCGAGCCTCATTCAGCCATTATGGCCGCAACATACCATCTAGTTGTGCGTGTCTGACTATTCTTGAGGGTCGGATCTCCAAAATTATAAATCGTCCCAACCAATGCATGCACAACTTGCCAGGATACTTCTAGTATCGACTATCATAGAGTAGAACCTTGTCTCCCTAGGCAAATAATTTGGTTTTAATGTTCCTATCATGTCAATATTTTTTCCTTTCTTTCTCAACCGATTGATGGAAGTCTTCTAAAAACCTAGTCTCTTCGAGTTCTTGTAAATCCATAAGCCTCTGCGCAATTGATTCATATTTAGTCATATGTGTGATCTATGCGATGTAAAAAATTGGAGTGATGAACTATGCAGGCACCACTTCCTCTTTCCCATAAACCAACTAGAATTGTGTGTACCTATGGAGTTTCTTTGTGGTTGTCCTAGGACATCCAAATAGAGTGATAATATTTTCAAAAATGAACCTAGCAGCAATATCGATCAAACAGTCCTAAACAATTGTTGCCTCAGCCCAATGCGTAAGGTACTCATTTGCAGTGATGATGTACCTATCCTTTGAATGCTTGGCTATGGGGTTGAGCGGTCCAATGAAGTCAATTTCCCACTTCTCAAATGCCTCTAGAGATTGAATTGGTTGAAGTTGTAATTCATCTCGTCATGATGGCTTACCTACTCTTTGACAAACATCACAGGATCTAGCATATGAATTTTCATCCTTGAAGAGTGTTTCCCACCAAACTCCATCTTGTAGCACTTTCTGCGCAATGGCCTTCCCTCCTACGTGACCTCCCACAACTCCACTATGGCATTCCCAGAGTATATCTTGTATTTCATGATCCAGGACACATATTCTGAGGATATTATCTAGTCCCAATTTATACAATTGTCATGCAATTAACTGTTAATCCGCTGCTCTAACAACCATATGGTGTTTCTGGGTTGTGGAATATGTTTCTGGGTAGGCCCCTATACTTAAGAAGACTTCTATGTCCTCCAGGTACTTTGGTATGGCCTCAAATCGAAACAAGTCTACATCTTGGAGATGATCGTCAAGTGCTCCTCTACTTTCCCCTGACTCTAATCTAGACAGGTGATCAGGTCCTACATTGCATCTTCCAGGATTAACAATTAATTCAAACAAAAATTCTTAAAATAATAGAAACCATCTACAAATTCTCCCTTCCAACACAAGTTTGTTAAACATTTTAGTGCAGAATAGTCAGTAAAAAAATTGAAATGAGAGCCTAACAAATAATGTCTAAATTTTTGCAAAGCATAAAGCATAGATAAACCCTCCCTTTCTATCATTGTTTAGTTACGCTATTCTTGTGACAACTTCTGACTCACAAAATAGATAAGATGATCCATGTTTCCATCTCCAGGTTGCGCTACGATAGCTCCTAAGGAAATTCCTGAATCGTCTACATCAACATGAAATTCATTTTCCCAGTTTGGGAATATTAGAATCAACATTGTACTGAGCTTCTCCTTTAGGATATTTAATTCTTTGTCACATTATGGAGTCCATTGGAATGTTTAGACCTTTTTCAGTAGATTTTCTAGAGGTGTACTAATGTTTGCATATCTTTTGATGAACCTGCGATAGTACCATGTGTGTCCTAGCATGGAGCGCAACTGCTTAACACTCGTAGGTGTTGGCATATTGAAAATAACTGCAACTTTGGCTTGGTCTACTAATACTCCTTCTCGACATACTATGTGGCCCAACAAATTCCCATGTGGTACATAGAATATACACTTTCTACGATTCAATGACATTTGCAATTATCTGCATCTATCAAACGTCAAACGTAACAGTGCTACATGTTCCTTGATAAAACTATATATCATCCAATCATCCATATAAAATTATATAAACTTGTGAATAAACTCTCTGAAATATTCTATTACAATCTTGGAGAAAACTGCAAGGGTGTTCTTCAAGCTAGATGGAATCACATTGTATGCGAAATATCCCCATTCTATTATAAATGTGGTCTTATTTTTTTCTTCTTTGGCGATCCTGACTTGGTGGTACCGTCAAAATCCATCTGTGAACGAGTACGCTTCCTTCCCCGCAACTTGTTCTAGCACCTCATCAATAAAAGGTGTTGGGAAAGAATCATGCACACAGGCCAAATTGAGGCTTCTATAGTCTACACAAAGCCTGATATCCTTTGTGCCTTTCTTGCTTTGGATGACTATTGGGCTGACCCATTCTTATTCTTCTACTGCAAAAATGAGTTGAGCTTCCAACATATTTTCTATCTCCTTCTTAAAATTCTCTTTTACTCTAGTGTTAAGACATTATGGTCTATGCCTCTTGGATCCTATTTTTAATTTGATTTTCACTTCTCCCATAACTCCTTTGATTCCCTTCAACTCCAAGAAAGTCTTTGGGAACCAATCTTCATATTCCCGCAACAGACTTTGTATTTCTTGACTAGTTTTCTCATCCTAGTAGTCTCCCACCATATCTATCTTAGGTTTCTCTATGGTCCCTATATTGACCTTGCACAATTTTAATGGGTGATTATAGGAACTATCAATCTGAATGGGCATGGTGTTCTGGATTTCCCTATTCCCTTCTGTCTCTTTAATGGCTAGGTTTCTCAATTCCTCTAAGTCATCTTGGATTTATGAATCCCTGCTAATCTTATAGCATTCTATAGACTTCTTGGTCAAGGTTAGGTGAATATTAGTCTAAAGTTCTTGGCTATGTTTTGGACATACCCCTAGGTTTGAATTCTAATTACCATTATCTGTAAAAAACAAAATTTAATCTTTTGTAGGACTACTTCAAGCCCAGGGTACGTACTTGTAAACGAGAAGTCATTTCAAAAAAGAGTTGCTAGCGTCCACCAGTCATTGGCATGTCTTTTGGTTTCCTCATGTATGAACCAAGATTTCAGGATTGGACCTAGAGAATGGGGAAATACCTAAACCTAGAAGCGAGAGGGTATTTCTACAACTTTCCATTGTGTCACACATTGTTCAATATTCACTTTAGGATCAAATTCTTCGTTGAACAGTTGCACAACTTGGAAATCCATTTGCATCTCTTATTCCAACTGCTCTTGATTCTGAAACATATATTTGATAGCTTGCTTCACATCGTCCCAATCTCTAAGTAATACTTTATGATTGGCCCACCATCTGGCAGGGGTGTCCTGGAAAGCTATATCTATTATTGAGATTCTTTGATCATCTACTACCTTTTCTTCCATGTTGAGCAAAACAATATTGAGTACTGAGGTACCATCATATACTAGATGTTCTCTAAATTTTGTCCCAACCCATCTGGTTTCTCTGACAGTTGCACATATTCTTGAGAATGTTTCATACGAACCTTGTTTCCAAATGTCAAAATCCAATTTTGAATCTTCATCTACTGACTGTATGCTTATCCAACTTACTGATCCATCAACAATAGGGTTTATGTAATCATCTCTTGTTCCTATTGTTACAGTGTACAACTGATCCAAGTCTTCTCCCTCCATATTATTGTTTGTTGGATATGTATATCTGGGTCCTACATAGGAATCCAAGGGTTGAACTACCTTGATTCTCACAACCTCAAAGGTCATGGTGTCTTTCTTTAAGTCAATTACTGCATAGGTTTTGTAGGCATAATCAATGCCAAGTAGTGAAGGGTAAGGTTCCTTATCCCCCATGATTTAAATCACTTCAAATTTAGCTATGGTATTCACTCCTGCAACATCTATTTCCACACTCTCCAATCTTCCTATTGGGAAAATACAATATAGGTTTTCCATTATTAGCTGAATTGGGGAATATGTCAACCTAAGTTTTCCTAAGGCTTCCCAGGTCTTCGTAGGCATAATTTTCACATCAGATCCTAGATCCAACATGACATACTTAATCTCAAATTCATCTAACTGGGCTACTAGTATGAATTCTTTTCCAGTTCATACTTTTATTCTCTACACTCTCTGAGTACTCTTCTCAGGAATATTAGCCCTTACTCCTACTCCTAAGGGTTCTTTATTCCCTAAAACTAGGTATAACGCATTACGCAACTTCTCTGTTAATTGATCATTCTCGAGAATGTCAGAAAATAATTGAAACCAAAGGTTGACTACATTTTGAGGTTTCTCAGGTTGTCTCGATGTGACTACAAGGTTTTTCGGTGCAGGGGGTGAAGCAGGGACTTGCACAATCTTAGGGTAAACAATACGCCATGGGGGTTTCTCTTGCATCTCAAGGTTAGGAATATTATGAAATATTTCTATGGAATCTTTAAAGAACAACTTCTGTTTTAAAGGGTCATACATGTCTTCTTTAGGTGTTGCTTTTTGTATCTAGGGTAGAGTATCAACATTAGCTCTTGTATTTTGTTCCTCCTCAAGTAATGATATTGAGGTTGGGAAATTGTCCCTTAATAAATCTATTGATTTATGAACTGATGAGGTTAGTTCCTCGTTGTCGCACCCTATATTCCCATTTTTCAATTAATTATGGGCAGTCTTCAGTTGCGTGCCCATTAGTTCTACAGTGAGAGCACCATGGCTGCCTTGGATGAGGACATTCTCTAGCCATGAGACCTTTCTCATCACAGCTATAGCATATGATTGGCCTTCTTCCCCCAGTTCTTCCTCCTATGAAGTCTCCTCCGGCTCCACCTCCTCGACCTCTTCTCAGTCCTTGAGGGTTTTCATTCACCCTGAATGTTGTTCAGTCCAACCTGTCTGCAAGTGCATACAATGCTCTACATTGATTGGTAGTATGTGTGGTAGATGCGCAGAACTCACAGTGTATTGTATTGGTATGGTCAAATATTTCTACATAATGGGGCACTGTCTCATCCCATACCCATGGATTTGGCAGATCTCACAGTACTCGGCTGTTGGTGTTGCTTGGATCCCTGGAAAGGCATGATATGCGGTGGGGTTATGGAATGGTAAGTTCATAGACACTTGCACAAATCCTCCCATGGGTGCTAGTTAGGGTCCCATCAGATTCTGAAGAGGTCCCATTCCCCTCATTCGTGGAAATTCGTTCACTAGATGTCCTTATGTATAACATCTGGTGCACCAGACCTATGGTCATCCTGGTATAGGTATTGTCAGTTCTTGAATATTTTCTATAAGAACTAATATCTTCCCTTGTATTTGTTCAAAGTTTGCATCTGTTGGGGGTCTGGTCACTCTCAGGCTCCCAGGGTATCCCACCATGGCTTCAATCTTCATCGATTGTTCCAAGGTATCTGTTAAGGTGGCTATCTGCTATTGTGTTAGAGGAATCAGGGTCAAAGGTAGCAATCCATGAATGTGACACTCCCTTTGATGTTCCTCATGGATTGTATGCGCTAACCTCCCTATAGCATCTTTAAACTTTTGGTTGTATTCCCAGGATTATTCACCTTCCCTTTGTTGGATCTTCTGCAACTCAGACAGACCCTATTGTTCTGACTAAGGTAGTTTAAACTCTACTATGAACCTTGCCTGTACCTGGCCAAGTGTGAACTCTTGACCTTGCATTCCTAGCACTCCTGGTTCAATGATATTCATGTACCACTTGAGAGCACGACCTCTCAAGGTAGTCCAGAACTCAACCAACTTATTCGCATCCGAAGTCCCTCTGGATATCCAGATTCCTTCACATATTCATCTCCCTTACTCCAAAACTTTGGGTATCAGGAAATAAAACCTCCCGTGTGACCAACCATCGTTGATCTTATTTCTCTTATAAAAATGAAGCCTAACGGTCCTGCTTGTGATCTACCAAGGGATCCCAATATCCTCCCTGTACTCCCACTTCCTGGTTGTGACTGACTAACTAATTGTACTAGAACAAAACTAGCATGAGAAGGTAGTATCAAACTTACCAATTGTATAGAAGACACTTGGGGCATGGGCGATTCGGGGTTAGTGCCACTGGATGCGGGGCAATTTTCTTTTGATCTGGGGGGTCTCATTTTCTTCCACAAGAGCATTCTCTTTAGCCGGCTTCCAGATATCTCCTGTCATCGGGGCTGAATCTTCTCTTTATTCCTCAAGATTCATGTTGTCTTCCTCCTCTCTTAAGTCTACACCTTCTCCTTCTTGTCCAAACTCCTCAGGGATTATTTCTCTCTGCACTTCTCTCTCACTTAGTCTTTGAATGGCCAATCTTTCCTATCTTCTCATATTATGGAACTCTTCCATCTTCCTTTCCTCTCCTTCTCCTAGTCCGACTTATTTCCTCAACTTCTCAGACTATCTTGCTTCTTTCTTGATATTTTCGTGCCACCACTTCTCAACTATGGTGGCTCTCTTCAAGGCTCACTCGTCTCTTGAGTCCATTTCTTGTTGTCCCCCCCGCCCCCTCCCTGTTTGTCAAAGAAACCTTCCCCTCTCTCAAGCTATGACTCTACCCCTGCCTCACCCTACCCCAAGAGAGGGTGTTTACGCTGCCATCTTAGTTAGGGACATAGTTAGCATCCCCTCATCCTTCAAGAAAAATTTAATCCACGAGGGGTTTTCTCTCAAAAATCTTCCCCTTGCATCCTTCTTGAAAGTCTCCCCTGCTAGAGAAAAAGATTGGTGGTTCTTAGCTGCAAACTCGATAATGTATCCTTCTAGTGTGGTCTTGACCCAAAAATCAATCTCTCACGTGACTGGACAATCTAGTCGATTAAGTGTTGCAATCTTTTCTATGTCCCAAGTACAGATTCTATTGACTCGTTCTTGGAACTCTAGAGATTCTTGGAGCCTATTTATCAAACGAAAAAGTTATTCTAGGAACTTAACCCATAATATCTCGTACTGGTCACTCGATCTTTCTGAATAAAAGACTACCTCATGAGTGTCTTTCATAGATTTTCCCCTCAGATCCACTTCTTTCCATATGAAGGCATTACAGTTTCTTTCCCACCATTGGTCAATACTAGATCTGTGAATCTGCGGAATCATCCTCCCTACAGGTTCCCTTTTAACGCAGGTCCTGGCAAAAGAACCATTTTGTTAGTGAAAATTTGATTAGACCAGGGTCCTTCTCAAGGTTACCAACAAAAGGTATCGAGTAGTCTAGAGCGCTGGCATTTTCATCTCCTCCGAAGAGAAGAAGTCTCACCCGAAACGCTACTGAGACAAATATATAGGGAAGGGTAAGGACAAGACTTAGGAGGATTCAAAAAACCTTCAGGATTCATCCTGATCATGCACAAGACATCTAACTATCAACGGATCTGAACCTTATGTGTGCAAGAACCGAACCTACTTATGTTGCAGAAAATCATTTAACCACAAAACCATCATAAGGAAATTATAAACCATAAATAAGTACTGTAATGCATGATTAAAATGCAAGAAGACACAACATATTTTGAAAATTTAGATCCTTCTTTATATTATCTTAAGATTCTTCCTTCATTTACAAAATTAGAAACATACAATAGTGCTCTATTACATACTCTTGGCCTTAGACTCATGTCCCAGAGCTCTATTCTCAGAAAGGGGATACATATTACATTACAAACTCATAACCTTACTTGACTCAACTAACAATAACTCAGTATAGAGGATAATATCAGACTGAACATAATCACAATTCGATTGAATAATAACAACAATCGGACGATTCAACAATGAAACCTTTTACAATCATGTTCATCCCTATATATAAGATAGGTTGTGTCTTTTGTCTTGGCTTGCACGCTTTCTTGTTCTGTTGCAACCACTTTTTCTTAGCTGGAATTGCGCTGTCCTTTTCGCAACTGATTTCTATTGTTCTTTCTTGCACTATTGTACAGCTTCTTCTGAAGCTTGCGCAACTCATTCTAGGACAAAACTTACGCAATTCCTTATCCAAAAAACAAAGGGCCCAACAACTCCAACAACCACAATGTTGGTAGTGTCGGAGGCACCTATCATCACTGTTGCTCATCTTATAGTGAATACTCAACCTATTGCCATGAGCCCATTTGGGTCTCTGGATCACTCACCGGGCTATAATGGTCATTCCATCCCTATGGCCTCTAGTCCTTTTCCTTATGGTATGCCAAATTTTACATCACAGTTTTCAAACTCCATCCCAACCGTTGGCCCTAATTATAGCATTGGACTTGGGGGCACAAGTCCTCCTTATACTCTGTTCTCATTTGGTGTCTCTCACATCCCTCAAATGACTCCTACCATGGGAGGAATTGCTTCTTTTAACCCCGAGTCTAAGACTATTGCTTCTAGGTGGAGTAACCAACCTAGCGGACAAGATTCTACTCAAATTTCATCCTTTACTCTCACCTCCTCGGTTTCAATTCCGACCAACATGTTTTCCATGAAGAATCCACCTTTATCCTCCGAATTCACACCCAAAGGAGGTCAATTTTATACCTTGGGCAACCCTCAACCCAGAGCTACTCCAGCTGGGGGAAATTTTATAACCCTCATTAGAACATTCTTATTGAAATGATGCCCAACCAACCCCTTATGGATCATCCTAGAGGATGTTCTTACATTCCCGTACATGGCCATGGTGGTTACAGGAACCCTTGATGGGCTGCAATTCCCTAAACACAATCTTTCCAAGGATCTTGGGACCAGATGTCTCAACCTCGTCTCCCTTTTCTGGCCATGCTCAATCTTCCAGAATTGTCTAAGTTGATGAACAACCCTATGTGTCATGATCCTACATGACCCCCCGTTCCACCAAGCTTCCTTTAGATATCCCAAAATTTGAAGGCAATAATGGTGAGTATCTTGGTGATCACGTTACCACCTTTCACTTATGGTGCTCTTTGAATACCCTTAATGACGATTCCATTCGGTTAAGATTATTTCAACACACCCTCATAGGGGTTGCCTCAAAATGGTATATCAAGCTACCTAGAGGGGCATACGGGACCTTTATTCAGATGGTTTTAGTCTTCCTTAAACACTTCAAATTGTCAGTTTGTTACGATGTTGGCCTAGAAATTCTATCGACCTTACGCCAATGCAAAGAAACTCATATCTCGGATCACATCCAGGAGTGGCGTATATGGAAGAGTTTGATCAAGACCTACATACCCCCAGAATTCATGTTAGAGTGTTTCCTTAAGTCTTTACAACCTCCTATTTCAAAGGATGTTGCGACATCTAGGGTTACATATGAGGAAGAAGCAATATTCAAATCCCAACAGTTAGATCTTATATATTCTCAGTCTGGGATGTTATACAATATTCTTTTGAATGCACTGAGTTCAAACTATGACCCTAAACAAAATCCTAGACCTCATGTTGATGGAATTGTAGGCTTTGCCAATGTGAAATACGTAGACTCAATGACAATACATTTGAAAGAGTTGTCTCTAAACCATTCTACAGGAGGACCAACTTTGTTTGTGTCTTCCAATCCCACTCAATCGGTGGATGTACATTATGTGCAATCAATGACTGACCCAAATGGTAACCAAAAAACAAGTGGGAATAAAAATAAAGGACAAAATAATAATTGTAAGAGTGGGAAGAATAATAATAAACCCAAGGACAATGGTAATAATGAGAGGATGAATAATAATGTTGGTGAGGGTAAGAAAGAAAGGTGTAAGGTGAAATTCCCCTGTAAGTTTTGTATAGATGATCACCTTACTCATTTATGCCCCAAACTTGCAGAAGTTGTGAGGCTCTTATCTCTACTACCCATCGTGCTGACGAATCCTTTCCCACATAACCAACACATGGCCTTGAGCTCCTAAAATTCCAGAAATGTGGTCGGCAGGAGTCAAAACCCACCAGCACAAGACAGTAACCGTTTGTGCATCAATATGGTCAATTCTTTGGTTAATGTAGCCATCCGATATCATGATTAAAGTTATTCACAAAATGTACCTGGTCTAGAATCTCCTTCTCCTCTAGAGATGCCTTTGTAGATAAAAAAACTAGATCTACCGCCTCGTATTTCAAAAGGAGTACTCAAGTGCTCTACCCACAATCTGAAAGCTAGAGCTGCCCATAATTACTCTATTTTTGAGGACTTGGGTCAAACCCCTTATGCGATATTAGCCCTGGAGGTACTCCAGATGTGTCCTTCATAGAGGAATGCCTTTCTATCTGTGTTAGGATCTCTATACCCCAATGACTCAAAATTTATCAAGTTTGACATCACATATGTGAAGCCTCACTTTCCTTACCATGTAGCATTCTAAATCCACGTGGGTTACTCAAGGTCTACCATCAAGCATGAGGTTGTTGATGAAGGCGCTGCAACATGTGTGATGTCCCTGATATGTTGGAAAGAACTCAGTTCTTCGACTCTCTCTTAGTCTTCAACCATGTTGACTTCTTTTGATGGTCGTTCCTTCCAACCTCATGGTATTCTTCCTATCTTTCCAGTCTAGTTAGGTGGGAATACGGTAGAGGTGGATGTCGAGGTGGTTGATACACCCCATGATTATAACTTGCTACGAGGATGCAATTGGACTTATTCTATGACTGTCATCCTATCATCTATCTTCTACACTCTTTGTTTTCCTCACGAAGGGAAGATCATGAAAATCGACCAGTTATCCTTTTCGTATGCTAGCCCCAGTGCATCTTTTGGATCATCGATCCGTATGGTCGAAAATTGTTAGTTGAAAACTGATAATATCGGCGTCGGAATGTATTCATACCTTATGGGTACCTTCGACTTAATGGCACCAATTCACCATGTTTACGCCATTTCCTGTAGGCCCGTTTCTTCAAAGAGGTCTGTTCCTTTCGACACTTCCTATTATAATGATCGTTGGACCCTACCTTCCTCAACTGTGTCTTGTGAAGGTCAATCGCATGATGGAATGGATATGTTGATATCAACAACAGAGATAGCATATCAAGTTGTTCTTGACTCTTCTCCCGATCCCAATCCTATTACCTCAAAGACGAACGGGGAGGATCATGTTCTTAAGTCCATGTGGGCCACTTCATCGTCTTGATTACATGACTTCCTCGATGAGACTTTTCCATCGAATGAAGCTATCATCGAGGGCATGAATGGTTCCAACAAACCTTGGGATGATATGCATCATCGCTTTTATTTTCTCCCAGAGCTTGCTAGAATCAAACAAGATGACTTTCAATCTAGTCTGAGCGAGATAGTTGGTCACGCCGTAGTTACGCTTGATATGCATGAAATTTATGAAGAAAGAAATATGGAGAGTATCTATACTACCTTTGTGATCGATATATCTCGTACCCATGGAAATATTGAAAATTTACACATCGGTGCATATTGATCGCCAGAAGAAATCCTGATCTACACCGATCTCTTCAAATAATTTCGAGATGTATTTTCTTGGTCAAATGAAAATATATCAGGAATCGACCCTCGAATTTTTGAACATGAGATTAAAACTTACCTGGATGCTAAGCCTGTTTGAAAACGTATTAGAGCTATCAATCCCCGAAAGGGCCCTACTATTAAGGAAGAGGTAGAGAAAGTTCTTAATGTTGGCTTTATCTACTCGGTTCCCTTGACTGAATGGGTATCCAATCCCATTCCTATTATTAAAAATCAAGGAACCATCCATGTATGCATGGATTTACGTGACTTGAACATAGCCTTTCCTAAAGATAACTTCCTGACACCTTTCATCAACCAAATTATCGACGAGTGTGTGGGAAGCAAATTTTTTTCTTTCATGGATGGATTTTCAGGGTACAATCAAATTCAAATTAAACTCTAGGATCAACATAAGACGACATTTATTTGTCCTTGGGGTACTTTCTCATACCGGAAGATTCCTTTCAGCCTTAAAAACTGGTGCACATCTCCCCCTCTAGGTTGCACGACCTCTTGGTCTAGAATCATTCAAACACTTGAGTTGAATTGACTCTTCAATCCATTAATGGAACCCAATGCAAATTTATCACAGGTCCCTCTTTCTCCAAAGTGAGGGTCCTATTAACCCTGCATATCTCTTTTTGTCCCTTTGAAGAAAATGATGACGACACTCGTCCTCTTTGCTAGGCCCTTCCTACCATATGACCTTGGGTTGTGTCCTGGGGATAAACCATGAAAAGTTCTTCGTGCTTTGAGATTTCATATTTTTCCATGACAGCCAACTCCTATTTTCTCAAACTCCAAATCAGCGAACTCAAATGGCACTAGAATCAATGGTCCCCATTCCTCCTTTATATCGATGGTTGTAATCTATTTGGACTCTAGCCTTCAGGAGTCTCTTTCTTGTCCTTCTATGATCTCTTCCGGAGCTCCACTTCCCTGAAATGTGTGGATCTCCTCCACGTGTCCCTTTCAGATCCAATGGTTTGGATTCACTTTGCTCTTCACGACTTCACAAATATTGTTCCTTTCTCTTGGGAATCCCTGTAGAGTTCTAACCCCCATATCTCCAGATATTTCACCACCTTTCTTCTCCTGACGACGAGTGTCTCCACTTTCCTTTTGAGACTTCGACAAGTTCTTTCTCCTTCTACACACTTAGAACTATTTCTTCCCAATACTTAGACTATTCTCGACCCTTTTTTGCACTCCTTGCAGGAATTCTACGTGCAACAACGTTTTTTCTCCTAACCTTTTTCTCGACTCAAAATCTTGAAGATTCTTTCTCTTCTATGTCCTTCTACAGACCTTCTAATTCCCTCTTAGTAACTTTACGCTCTTCCTCTTGATCTTGTAAGGTGAACTTACTTTTTCCTTGGTGAACTCCTTGTGCTCATTTAAGCCTTCAGACAAATTTTCCCTAAATCCTTCCAGAATTATTAATGAATCTCCTTTTCCCCGCTTAATGCACACTTACAAATCCTTCCTTCCTCAGAGTGTTCAACAACTCTAGGTTTGTCTTAATGTCTCCAACACTCCATAATATGTTGTTTCTATGCACACTCACACTTTCTCAATGCTCTCCTAGAAGATTCTGACAGAGTCTTCAGTAACTATGTGCTATGCTTACTCCTGTGCAGATTTCTTTCCAAGGTATTCAACAACCTTGAAATTTTCCCTTGAGTCTGTGAATTATTCTGGTGTGCCCTCCTAGAAACCTCCCCTCTCACTCAAAAGAGTTCACACGCACTCTCCTTGTGTTGGCTAACAGAGTTTCAATTTTCTATCATGCACTCCTTGCGCTTAGCCTAAAGAACTAGAACTAATTCAAAACAATCACAGATAGAGGTTTTTATCTATATCCCCACAGATGAATCCTAAAATACATCTACAACATGAAAACACATGAATGACATTCAAAACTAAACATCCATTACACAAAAAAATGACAAACAGGAAAATCTACTCTTTTCTATTAATGGTGGAATGCCAATTTACAATGCGCGAGTCCAGATTGCAACTGAGTCTCAGATTTCAACAATATCCCACTCAAAAACTCTACTGGGAAACACTACAAAGATTTATACAAGAGGCGTTCGATGAAATTTCCTCAAAGATAAGCTAGTGGTATCTAATCACCATTCAAGATGCCTGACTAATGAGGCAGATTGCAATGATTGAAATTTGATCCAAATCGGATGCAGATCCCTCCTACCGTCAACCACTTAAGGAAAATGCATCTGCAAATTGTGAAAAATAACAAATTGGCTCTTCCAACCTGAAAACATTAATTTTCATAATCACGATTTACATTTTGAAGGAAAAAAGAGAGGGTGGCGCCTCTCCCTTCCTTGAATGCACACCAACATGCTAACCATCTAGGGCATGCTGAGGTGGAGCGATGATCATGCATCATACTCCACAACTGCAAAAATTCATGAGACCCTGCTCATGAGCTTCCCAGGTCTATTGAAATCCTCTTGGATCCCAAAATTTCTCCTGGACTTGTCCTCCTGCTCCTCTGCTTTTCTATTGTTGTTTCTTCTACATCTTCCCTGCTACTTGTACAGGTTCTCCTATGTATAGATTCTCCTTGCTGACAGCTTCTTCTGTTGATTTCAACATCAACTCCCTTATCTCCTATATCACCTCTTCCATTTGTTGTACCGAATGGTTCTCCTTATGTAGTCTACTTGGCTGCAACTCCTCATGATGATATAAGGGTATATCATCTGGATATTCCATGTTGCTTTCATCTCTTGTGACGTTGATTGGTCACTCTGTCACAGACTCCAATTCCGTAGTCTCATCACTGAGTTGCTACTCAACTATTTCCTCTAACAGACTAACTCTTGTTAGTTCTTCGACTGTCTCCATTCCATATTCCTTGAGCTGTAACTCACGTTGTCATGTCTCCTCTGGCATGGCTATCTATTGGAAGCCACCTTAAGGTTCCAGATGGTCCAACCAATCCTCCAGCATCTTCAACTCCATCTCCCATTGAGTGAGAAACTTGACCAGGTGTTCCTCTTATGTTGGGGTAGAATTCAATATCTTCTCCTTCTCCTCCATGTCAATCTCAACTCGTTGTCCTTTTACTTCTACCTCTGCAACAAATATTCTAGCCTCTCCTTGGCTACTTGGCAGGAATATCTCGACTCCTCCAATGATTAGAATGCTCCTCTAATCTTTATCCTCGGCAGTGGAATTATTTAAATTCTCATCATCTTCATTAATGCGACTTGCAGTTCCGCATGAATATTCATATGGATGAGGCCTTTATTTCTCCTTCTCTCCATATGTCAACATCCCTTGTTGACATGAACTCTCAATTGAGCTCATTTATTCTCCCTTTCCCACCTGGAAATTTGGGATGTCCTCTCTTCCCTCCTGATATTTTATGAGGATAAATTGATCCCTTCTCATTTCCCACCTGGAAAATTGAGATATCCTCTCTGCCCTCCTAGTAGTTTATGAGATCAATTGATCCCTTCTCAATTCCCACCTGGAAATCTATGAGACATCTGCCAGATCTATTTCCCTCTCCATTGAGGTTTTGAACATGTCTCAACCACATTTTTAATAGTTGTTGTTTCCTTCTGGCCAACAACTTCTGAACAGGCCACCTGACTATCCTTTCCAAAGGCCACTCATATCTCCAGTATACCTTTTCCTCTTACTACATCTTAAATGCTAGCTTCTCCATCTTTGCTCATATTCCACTGAGCTCCTTGTCCATTTCCTCTTTTATTTTCCACAGGAAGTATTCTCCTCGATTGCACTTAGTGCCTTCAGTAACCATCTTGCTTCACTTGCATCCCACCTGGTTGTCTACCATCTCCTGCACACCTTGCAACAGTATTCACAGAGAATCATACTCTATCCCCTTGCTTATAGAAATCAATTATGTGGCTTTGATACCACTTGGTGGTCTCATAGTATCTCCTTTGTCTATTATCCGCTACCTGAAAACAAATTTAGGATCTAATACCACTTAGTGCACACCTCCCTCTCTGGGGTTTCATGACCTCTTGGTCTAGGATCATTCAAACACCTCAGTTGAATTGACTCTTCGGTCCCTTGTTGGAACCCAATGCAAATTTATCACAGGTCCCTCTTTCTCCAAAGTGCGGGTCCTCTTAAACCCACGGTTCTCTTCTTGGAACTTTGAAGAAAATGATGGTGAAACTCATATTCTATGCTAGGCCCTTTCTACTATATGACCTTGGGTTGTGTCCCGGGTCTAAACCATGAAAATCACTTCGGGCTTCGAGCTTTCAGATTTTCTATGACAACCAACTCTTATGTTCTCAAACTCTGAATTGGTGAACTCAAATGGTGTGAGGATCAACGGTCCCCGTTCCTAATTTAGATCAAGGAATATGATTTATTCGGACTCTGGCCTTCAGGAGTCTCTCTCTTTTCCTTATCTGATCTCTTCAGGAGCGCCACTTCCCCAAAATGTGAGGATCTCCTCCATGTGCCCCTTACATATCCAACAGTCTGTATTCACTCCGCTCTTCACGGCTTCACGAATGTTTCTCCTTTCTCTTAGAAATCCCTCCAGAGTTCTAACTACCAAATCTCCAGATATTTCACCACCTGTCTCCTCCTGACGACGAGTGAGTCCACTTTCCTTCGAGACTTCGACAAGTCCTTCCTCCTTCTACACACTTATCACTATTTCTTCTCGAGACTTAGAATGTTCTCAGCCCTTTTTTGCACTCCTTGCAGGAATTATGCTTGCGACAATGTTGTTTCTCTTGACCTTTTTCTCCGCTCAAAATGTTGAATATTCTTGCTCTTCTACATCCTTCTATGGACCTTCTAGTTCCCTCTTAGAAACTTGACACTCTTCCTCCTGATCTTGTAAGGTGAAATTATTTTTTCTTTGGCGCACTCCTTGCGCTCATTTAAGCCTTCAGATGACTTCTCCCTGAATCCTTATTATCAAGGCATCTGCTTTGCCCCGCTCAATGCACACTTGTAAATCCTTCCTTCCTCAGAGTTTTCAACAACTCTGGGGTTCTCTCAATGTCTCCAACACTCCAGAATGTGTTGGTTCTATGCATACTCTCACTTTCTCAATGCCCTCCTGGCAAAGTCTAATGGAGACTTCGATAACTCTGTGCTATGCTTACTCTTGCGCATAATTTCTTTCTAAGGTATTCAAGAACCTTCAAATTCTCCCTTGATTCTGTGAATTATTCTGGTGTTCCCTCCTAGCAACTTCTCCTTTGAATCAAAAGAGTTCAGACAAACACTCCTTGCATTAGCTCATAGAGTTTCAAGTCTCTGTCGTGCACTCCTTGCACTTAGCCTAAATAACCAGAACTAATTCAACACACTCACATATAGATGGTTTTATCTCTATCCCTACAGATGAATCCTAACATACATCTGCAACATGAAAATGCATGAATGACATTCAAAACTAAACATCCATAATGCAGAAAAATGACAAACAGGAAAATATGTTCTTTTCTATTAATGCTTGAATGACAATTTACAATGCGCGAGTCCGGACTACAACTGAGTCTCGACTCTCAACAATCTCCCACTCAATAACTCTACTATGAAACAATAAAAATATTTATACAAGAGTGGCTCGATGAGCTTCCCTCCAAGCTAACCTAGTGGTTTGTAATCACCATTCAAGACGCCTGACTAATGAGGTAGATTACAATGATGAAAATCTGATCCAAATAGGATGCATATCCCTCCTACTATCAACCACTCAAGGAGACCTCATATACATCTTTTGTGAAGGCACAACTTGTCTCTTCCAACCTAACATCATTAATTTCCTTAATCACGATTTAGATTTCGAAGGAAAAATGAGAGGGTGACGCCTCTCCCTTCCTTGAATGCACACAAACATGCTAACCAGTTGGCGCATGATGAGGTGGAGGGATTCTCCTACATAAAAAATGCCGAAGCAACCTTCCAACTTGCTATGACCTTCGCATTCCATGATCTTAAGAATATAGTCGAAGCTTATATTGACGATCTTGTTGCTCACTCTCGTAAGAGAGTGGATTACCCTAAGCACCTTCAACTAGTATCTGAAAGATGTCGTCATTATAGAATTCAATTGAACCCTCATAAATGCATCATTTGCATTAGGTCCGAATGTATTCTAGGATTTTTATTCTCTTAGACCAGGATCATGGTAGATCCATTAAAGTTTGAGGAAATACTTTGATTTCTTCCCCTGTGCACTATTCGATAACTTCAAGGTTTATAGGGGAAAGCTAAATTTTTATGTCTATTTATAGTAATCTATGCCAATTTTACTAAGGGATTCATGTGTCTTTTGGAGAAGGACACCCCTTTTATATGGGATGAGCGATCTCAGGAATCCTTCGATACTTTGAAAAAAGCCTTGGTATCGACACCTCTGTTGAAGTCTCTTGACTACAGTCGAGATTACTTACTTTATTTCATGATGTCTGAAGAGACGATTATTATGGTTTTGGTTTAGGAGGATGATGAGCTCCACGAGCACGTCTACTTAGGATTCAGAGATGAAGCCTTCGGTCTACTTAGGATTTGTAGACAAAGCCAGTCATCATACACGGAACTTGGCTTCTATTGCTTGGGTGGTTTACTCATTGGAGGGTCAATTGGTGTCTTCAGGTGGTGTATGCCTAGGGATATCCATGAATAATGTGGCCGAATATAGCGTCGTTATAGAACTTTTTAGCGATGCCATTTCACATGCTATTCTCTCTTTGGAGGTTCACATGGATTCCCAGTTAGTAGTATGTTAGTTGAACGAAAGTTACCGTGTCTGTGACCCTACGTTACTTCGACAATTCCTATAGGTATGCCTTTTAGAAAAACAGTTTGATTTTATTACTTATCATCACATACCTAGCAGTTATAATTATGTATCTAATGCTTATGCTAATTTCTTTTTAGATTAGCATTTGTCACATAACTAAAGAAAGGAACACATTCTCATCAATGTACATAGTGTAACATAAGTAAAGTTGAAGAACCATTTTTTATATATATATTTCAAAAAATATGATGTTTATAGTACAAAATTGGGGCTAACACCCTCAATACAAATATACAACCGATAATACAAAATCCATGACATCTACGCCTGTGGTGCCAGATGTGTATCATGATAACAAACTATGGCATTTGAGAGATGCCAAAAGAGTCACACCCAAGCTCCAGACATGCTAACCACCTGTCGTTGCATAGCCTCCGGTAGATCCTCTAGTGAAACCATCAGAATCCTATGTGTCAAACGAGACAAGTTTCCCTGCACATTTTGAAAGACTCTCTCTACATTTCCTACCACCGCCTCATCTCCTTAGTGCCTCTGACGATGTTGTGGAAGCCCATACAAATGCCATGGACCTACATCTACATCACATATGTGTCTAGTTAGTACTTAAACATCATCCAAAAATATTTTTGTTTTCCTATACAAAAGTACAAAAAAATGAAATATTTAAAAACTTTGACATACCTATGTCCCCATAGGTGGTCCTTGGTGGCAATGGCATGTCAAGGTGCCCTCTAAAGTTGATCCCTGCATAGGGGTAGTCATCCAGAGAAATGACCTACCATCTCCACTAGTAAAAGAAATCATCGTTGTAGGGTGTGGGAACCCTACCTCCCCCCTATGGTCTCATCACCTTGGTCCACCATGCCATGGCTGGATCACGAGGTCCTAGAGAAATGATCTCAACTCTATGTCCCAAATATGGAACCCGCTCAAATAAAAATCTACACAAGATGGAAGCAAACCCAAAGTTCCTCTTATCACCATATTTGCATTTTGTCAAATGGATCTTCATATTATCTAGTAGTAAGGTGAACCAATCGTACATCGTGAGTATTAAACACTCTATAGAGTAGAACATAAGAGGCCTCGATGCCTGGTACAATGAAGTTGATCTTGTGATCCAGGTAAAAAAGAGGACACCAATCTTGAGGCTTAGATTGTTTATCACTCAAATGGGGAGTTGACTACCGACCTTCTCGGTCCCTGCAATGTAGTGAGTGTCTATGTATTCTTCTATATTCATACCTCTCACATTTCCTATGGATTTGAGGTTCATCACCTCACCCCAACATGACAACCCTGTCAAGAAATAAATATCCTTGAATTCAATCCTTAATGGTTTCCCATCAAGGATGAAACTCCCATTGTCTGGATCCTAGTAATCCATGTTGTAGAAACCTCACTTAGGACCTCATCCCTTTGAGTTCCCAAAACTTGTACAACCTACATATTTTCAAGGCCATTTGGGCCCCTAGATCTCTTTCTACAACAACATCTACCTCCTCATGATACCTCTCCCTCCACTCTAGCACCATCCTGCCAGAGAAACATCACTTTTTGAGTTAGCAACCATCAAAAAAATTGTTTACGGACATATACGCAGGCTGCAGCATTAACATTCACATATAGGGATGAGTATACATTGGTTTTATTTTAGACAATTGTGTATAATCACGTGTATATGTGACTCGAAGAATGGTAGCCCGCGTACACTTAAAATTTTGATTTTCACCCTAGATAATTTAAAAATTCAAACCTAAATACAAAATGTAATCCACTAGAAAGAAAGAGGAGGAGAAGAGGAATTACCTGGTCTAGGTGGTCGTTGATTTAGTCACTCGTAGCTCCCGAAATCACCAGTTGAAGATCAGAGGTAATTTGGTCCAAAATACACTATTTGGGTAAAAACGTCAAATGACATAGTAAAATTTGTTTTTTATTACTATTTATAGAAGTTTTTACCCACTTTGTATAGTTTCATATCGTATTTTCACCTAATGGACAAATAAAACAATGGATTGAGTTGGTGTTTGTAGTTTTCACCGGAGATTCTTGCGTTTTTTAGCATTATGTCGACCGTTCATAACTACAGACATGTATTTTCGGTACCCAACATATAGGATAGGTATATGTTCCATCATACGCACTTGAATTGTCCTATAATTTTCACTCATATGCCTTAGGTACAAACCCATTTTTTAGCGACACAAAACTCTTCATCTGCTACAAGACCCATTGTTATCAAATGGTAGAGACTCACCAAACATGGGTACCCTAGTTAGATCCTCTGCTTCATTTGGTGCCCATGCAGATAGTTTTTCCGTAGGACTGGGAGTCCCTTATAGTTAATACATGAATTTATGCTGAACCTCATTTCTCACTCATAAACTTGGTGACCTATACCTAGAGGACTCCCAAGCGAGTCTAATTTAAGCTCTTTTGTGACTCGTCTAAAAAAGAGAAAATATTGTCGAGTGAACTTGTCTTTTTCACACTCATAAATTGGATTTGAAAGGACGTCTACTTGGTACAAGTTTATCCCTTTTTCAAACCAAGTAGACTACGATTATGAAAAAGGAATTTTTTTGGCGTCAAGTTGTGATTGCATCTCATCCCCTTGCTTGCAGTATTGATCCTATTGTCAGTTCTCTCTTTGCGTTATAAACCATTTTCCTCAACAATTTTTCATGCTCAACCAAGCAGAGCTTCGTTTATATCCTTTGCAACTTGGCACCTTATATATAGGAGGGAACATTCCCACAAGTGTCCATCTCCCACATGCACCTCCTTCCATTGAGCATAGGTATGTTCCACTACTGGAACTAGTTTTTCTTACTTGCGACACTCGTTTCCTCCTTTGTATCATAGCATTCACTTGACTATGAAAAAAAAAAAAAAAGACAGGCGAGAAGGGAGTATTATCTTATATTGGCAGCAGTCATGTCGCCTTTGAACATACCACAAAATTTTTTAGTCCACTCATCATCATAATTCCGGGTTTAGCATGGCCTTAGGAAGTTGAGCTCGTTACAGATAATTTACTCCCCCGACTGGTTACTCTTCTAATCCCTATGGAGAGTTTGATTGATGCCTCCTGCATCTCATGGTTTCATCATTGAGTCTATGCTGCCAAAGTCTTCCATTTGTCTCATGCTCTTGTTCAAAGGATGGATATCAACCTGTGTCGGTCATTCCTCAGAACTCTTGACTTTGCATGTCGTCCATACCCTCAGTTTGTCTCAGAATCACATGAAGTTGTAGACCTATTACACACCTTTGTCCTACTTTCCTCATTGGTAGGTAACCTTGAACCTAACAGTTGACATTTCATCATTGATCGTTGACTATGTGGTTTACCTTGGGTTCGATGGAAAGACATCTATTCACACATTGTGATTCATGCAATGTATTGTATGCCATTAGCCTTATTGGTGGTTTCATTTCCTTTGTCAATATTTTTCCTGATTAGTTGATATTCAGAGGGTCCTTTTCGTGTATTGCTTGCACTTGGAACACGTGAAATATGCACAGGGTCGTTGGTTCGTAAACATGTTCTTCATACGATTTCCTCCAAATAATCAAGATCCTACTTTGTACCTCATGCTAAATGATGAGAGATGCCTTAATGTTCTCCTTTTAGTGAGTCTCCTTCGATCAACTTCATCTCATCTAATCTGGAAATGAGATCTAGACTCCTATGAGTACCTAGAGGCTTGTAGTCATTAGTCGTAGGTTCTCTCACCATTGAAAGTTGGGAATACATCAATGTCTCTTGATCAATGGATTCTTCAAGTGTTTGATCCTGACTCCTTTATCCACACTTGTAAGAATGTACTCGGTGCCTTGATATATACTTTAATCATCGATACATTGTCTCACGTTTGTTAATGGTATACCTCAATGATCAATAATCAAACGAAGTCTCATTGTGTTCGACCTCAAATCCTTTATTCACACGATGTAGACTTGCACCTTTGGCGAATTGTGTAGAAGACATGAAGACATCAGTTTGTAGCCACAACTTTCCTAAGATGTTACTACCTTATCATTGGACCAGTATCTGTGTGACTTCAGTGATCATGGGAGATTAGATTGTACTCCATTCTATATAGATATCTTCAGATTTATTTTGAGACCGGTGTTACTAGGCCTTGTTCATGACTATGACATCCTTTGGCATATAACCACATTTGTATTTTCCTATTCATGGCCATGGAAATTTGTTTGGTATATTTTCACATGGATCTGCAATGTAATTCAAATTGCAAGCCATGTATGCAAAGTCAGTACATATTGTATTGAGAAACTAGTTGTTCCAGTTGGGTCCCCATTACTCAACTTCTGGGTTTTATTAATGGATTTAGGCCATCACAGATACTCCTCTGACCTCACACATTAGGGGGCATCTGTTATAGAAATATTTTCCTCACCCCATGCAATATTGCACAAAAGGCCTTTTTCCATTTCCCTATGTAGCCTTGAAGTCCCCTTTTGAAAAATACCATATCTAAAAATACAATTTTTCCACATATACACACCTTGCCTACTATACAACATGAATATACGCAGGTTGCACCACTACAACCCGCATACATTGGGGAATGTTCCCAAAATTGAAAAATGGTGTTGGGTTTCCATGTCACATCATGAGATCAATGATCATTGGCCTTCCATATATAGGAAATGTTATGAATCGGCCCTTCAATTCCATTTGAAGGATATAAATGGGCCAAATATGAGCAATGGAAAGAAGGAGAAAGAATTCAACTTTGAGAGAAAAGTTACTCTGGAGAAATTATTCACTTCACATTGAGTCTGCATCCCTTTTTCCTTTAAGTCTGAACACATTGTTCAACCCCCAAGGTGTTCCCTTACTGATTGAGAACATCATTGTCTCTCTTATATGATCTTTCCTTTGGTGGAGGATTGAAGTGGTGGAGGCTCAGCTGGAAGGAACTTAGTTTCTCAGTTTCAAACCGTGCCGACACGGAAGTCTGTAACTCATTCACTTATGTTGATCATATCTTAATCGAAATACTCTTTTCTCATCTAATTAATATCTTGCAAATATTTGAATTATTATTCCATGGGCATATTTTTTATGAATGTTTATGAATTATGCTATTGAATGTGCTAACATCATCTATTATCACCATATGCTTGCGTTGCTTGGTTTTTGAGGACTAGTTGTAGGTATATCGCTTTGGGTCAAGTGCTCAATGGTGGACTTCATCGAATGTATGGACGAGGTAGGCCTTTTATATTGTTTTGTTATCATATTTTATTATATAGCATACTTGATATTAGAGTTTATTTCTGCAGACATTTCCGTCTGTTGTGGTTTACCCCTAGCCATGGAGAAATTTTCCTGGGAGGAAGGCTAGTGACCATAGTGAAAAATTCATGAATGCTATATTGAGTGGTTTATCATAATCAAAAAAATTCAAGGTGATGCATTGTAAATAGATAAAATATATTTTGGACAAATTTAAAAAAATCTATGATGGTGATGATAAGGTGAAGAAGGAAAATCTCCAAACTCATAGAAGACAGTTCGAGAGTTTGAAAATGGAAGATGAAGAAAATGTTGCATCCTATTTTCTTCGAGTTGATGAAATTGTAAACACCTTCAGTGGACTTGGTGAGGAGGTTGAAGAATCAATGATTTTTCAAAATGTGCTCAGGTCTCTCCACTTAATATTTGATTCCAAGTTTTGTTCCATTAAATAAATGAAGGATCTAGAGAAACTAATGATGGATGAGTTGCATGGGATTCTCACTGCATATGAGATGGGGATAGGAAAAGAAAATCCAACACTGAAGGAATCATCTTTCAAAGAATAAAATAATACAAAAGGACACAAAGTCTATGATTGTTCTAGCCATGAATTAGATATAGAAGAAATACAATTTGTGAGAAAGTTAAAAAGAGGATCTAGAAAACACAAAGGTAAGCTACCATTGATATGTTTTAATTGTGGTAGGCTAGGGAATTTGATAATAAACTTCAATATGCAAAAAGGGAATATAGTGATGATGAGGAAAATAATTTTGAATAATAACATAACAATAGAAGCAAATCTTATAGACACAAAAGAGGAAAATATACAAAGAAGAAGATTTTTTACTCTAGAGAGGATAGTATCTCATTTGAAGAAAGTGATGGATATGTTTTTTATATTGACAAATAAGAATTCCTCTTCATGGCCATGGATACAAATTCTATTGATAAATAAAGTGAAGACAATAAGAAATAAAAATAAGAAGAAGAAGAAGAATACATTGATGAGGAAGTGAAAATTAAAGCAGAACTCATTAGTGACTTAGAAGAAATAGATGGACTTAGGGAAAAAAATAGAAAGAAGAAAGAGAAATTTCATAAATATGAAGAGGAGGATCATGATATTGAATAAATAGAGAATGCAATTATCATCCTAAAGAATCAACTAGAAGATACAAAAAGGATAGAAGAAGTGGTGAGAAGCCAAGTGAAAGAAAAGGAAGAAAGTTGTAAGAAGCTAGGAGCTGAAATAGTTTCCTTAAGAAAGGAATTAGAGAAAACAATTGATCAATTGAAAAAAATATTGAAGTTTGGAAAAATGACCAAATTATTAGATAATATTCTCATTTTCCAAGGTCACCATTCATCAATACAAGTCTTGGCTATGACAAAAAACAAGCTCCGGGGGGAGATGAAAGCATTAAGGACACAAAACCAACAAAAAGGGAAAATGAATAAAAACTTAAAATATATGCCAATATTCTCAAAGGATCCATCAAAAAGGAAAGTAGGAGTAGGAAATGAAATGATGACTAGAATACATCTATTTCCTCCCACAAGAATGAGTTTAGAAGAGTTGTTGGACACCAAAACCATTCACGAACTGGTACCAAAATATCTTTCTTGGCTATCATTTTTATTGCAATAAATTTGGTCATAAATCAATAGATGTAACATCCCCCGGCCCAAAAAGGGAAATTACGGTGTGGAATAATCATAAAAATGAAATTTCTACTAACTAAATGAACTCTTTTACTGTTAGTCCATTTCTTGTAGCTTACAACTACGAATCTCAACCAGATTTAACTGCTAATTGTCAATGTTATTTATATGCATATACAACATGATAAAATAGATATGATTGCAACTATTAAACTTCATTACAGTAGCATGTAAATCATTCTCATTTTCATAGATCATGCACGACAATTTAACTCATAAATATAAGACAAAAAACATATAAACACTTATCTTTTAACAATGGTTGTGCAACCAACTTCTTGGGACGGACATTACACAAAACCATAGATTGGCTGGTCCAAATATCAACAAAAATTTACCCCCGAGATGAGGCTACTAATCTACAAAAGAGGGTGGTCTCTCACGGTCCACTCACAGCTCATAAACTCACAACACATTGATATCTTCCTACAACTATCTCGATTTTCCACCAATTCTCTTCCTCTTGACCTGCCTAATCCAAGGAATGTACCCCTTCACTGATATTTGTCCCTCGGGATTCCCATTCATTTATCAATGTCTCTCTGGCACATGTATCTAGGAATCTCTCAACTGAGAACTCAATGGAACTGGATGCCAAGAAAAACTACCAACAAACAACAATAAACACTTGTTATAGTGCAACTCGCCTAGGATTTCACTCTTCAGGCCTGACAACCTGGTTCTCATGTTCCTTTCACTCTTGAGGCCTGACAAATTGGTTCTTATAGTTCTCATGTTCCTGACCAAAAGTATTGGATTCTCACAACTACAATTGTCTTTTGATAAGATGGGTGCCCATAATACACCACATTAAGCATTTCCTTTAGAAATTCATTTTTCATCTCACTCAAATTTGGCACATATACTTTTCCTTTGCACATGAGAATTCCATCTTCTTTTAAATCATAAGAATTAAATTTCTACTGGAAATTACCTTGTTGTAATGTTTCTTCTATTTTTACATACTACTGATATGAATTTGTTGTTGCAATAATTTGATCTTTTATATTAGTTATGTGCATGATAATGGATGCAATATGCTTCTCACATGCCCTCCTTCCGAGTGCATCAGCCACTTGATTTTCTTTTCCCTTTATATGCTTAATTTTTAATTCATATTCACTTAGAAATTCCAGCCATCTAGTTTTCCTAGCATTTAGTGTTGGTTGTCCAAACAACTATTTTAGACCACGACGCTCTGTCCTTAGCTCAAATTTATTACCCATAAGGTAATGCCTCCACTTTTTTAATGCATGTACTATTTCTGCTAATTCTAGATCATGGGTGGCATAATTGCTTTCATGCTCTTTTAGTTTTCTAGACTCATAGCATACCACATTATCTTTTTGGCTAAGAACTCCACCGAGCCCTTCCTTGCATGTGTCATTGCACACAACAAAAGATTCATCTAGGTATTTAATCTTCAATATTGTCACACTTTTCAATATGTCTTTCAGTTGCTAAAAACTCTCTTCATACCTGAAAATCCATTCAAATTTTACTCCCTTCTTTTGCAAAGAAGTGATTGGACTTGTAATATTTGAGAATCCTTTTATGAATATTTAGTAATAACTGGAAAGACCAATAAATGATCTAACCTATGTCACATTCTTCATCTATTTCCATCCTCTAATGGCTTCTATCTTCTTAGGATCAACTTCTATCCCATCTACTAAAATTATATGCCCCAAGTAGTGAATCTTCTTTTGATAAAAGATGCACTTACTTAGTTTAGCATACAATTTATGCTCTCTTAGAGCTTGCAGCACCATTCTTAAATGTTTCTCATGTTCCTCTTCCAACTTATATTAGACACATATATCATATAGGAACAACTTGGCGAGGTATTCCTTGAACACTCCATTCATCAAACACATAAAAACTACTGGGGAATTTGATAGTCCAAATGGCACTACCATGAATCCATATTGCCCATACCTTGTCCTAAATGTTTTCTTGCTAATTTCTTCTTATTTTATCCTCACTTGATGATAACCTAATCTCAATTCAATCTTGGAAAATATCCTTGCACCTTTTAGTTGATCAAACAAATCATGAATTCTTGGAAAAGAATGCTTGTTCTTTATGGTGACCTTATTAAGTTGTCTGAAATCAATAAAAATACTTAAGGTTCCATATTTATTCTTCAAAAACATAACTGGGGATCCTCAAGGTCACATACTTGGGTGTATATACCCTTTCTTTAAAATCTCTTCAAGTTGCATATGGAACTCTTTCAATTCTATTGTACCCATTTTGTATGGTGTCTTGGACACTGGGGTAGCTCCTAGAACCAAATGAATAGAGAATCAATGTCTTTCTTTGGTGCAAATCCTAGGATTTCCCTAAATACATCTTCAAAATCCCTTAAGACTAAATGGTCTTCAATGATTTCCACTTTATATTTCGCTGCCTCTTCCATATGGGCTACAAAAATCTGATATTCCTTCCCGAAACTCTTCTTCAACTGCATAGCTAAAATCTTTCTAACAACTACAACTCTTGGAATGCCTTGAATCTTTTCTTTTTTCCCTTCTTCATCAAGAAATGTGATTGTCTTGTTATAACAATCTAGAACAACATGGTGTTTCTGTAGCCAATCCATGCCAATTAGATATTCATATGAACCTGAAAGTACGATGTTTACATATACCTTTTTTCTTAGTCCATTCATGTCTATCGGACAATATTTAACCAACTCATTGATATTTCTCTTAGCCCCTGTGGCTAACTAAACTAACCAATATTTCTTATTCTTACTTATTTGCAAGTGAAATATTTCAGCAATGTTATCATTTATGTAACTATGGCTATCTCCAGAATCAATCAAAATTTCTATGGTATGGTTATCAATCTTACCTTCCACTTCATTCATGGGGGGTTGATATTCATCTTTCTTCTTACCCAAGGTTGCATAAATCCTTGGCATACTTCCTCCCATGTATTCCATTGTTTCAGTCTCTTGGATGTTATGGACAGTCCTCATTCTTTCTCCTTTGTGAGGGTAGTCCCTACATAAATGATTTCCCTCACATCCCCAACATTGTACTGATTTATTCCTTTCCCTTTTCCCAAATGAATCTGCATTCTTGTGTTCATTTTGGGATGACTGGCCTTGTTGATTTGCTTGGGAATTAATTCTAAAAAACCATGGCTTAAAAAATTTCCTCCTTTCCTCCTTTGATCCATTTTCCCTTTCATATTGTCATTCTAATCTTTTTGGAAAATTGGACTTCCTTTGCTTTTCTCATAAAGACGCTTTGATATCCTTATGGATTCCTCAAAAGTATTGGGGTTATCATAGTGTATCTTGTCACTATATAATGAGGGTAACCCACTTAAAACCCTTTGTATTTTAACCTTCTCATCCTTGATGAAGTCAACATACTTCAAAAATTCAAACAACCTATTTTCAAATTCATCCATTGTCATGGTTCCCAACTTGAGTTCAAAGAACTACTTCATCTTTCTTTCTTAGTAATGTTTGAACAAATATTTATCTTGGAAATATCCTTTGAACTACATCCATGAGATCATCTTCTCATCAAGGTTCTTGTCTTTCTTAAGTTGATACCACCACATGGATGCTTTTCCTTGCAAGTGGTAGGTGGCAATTGTAGCTTCTACCCATGAGGGGTAATCATGCAGCTAGAAATATTCCTTCATTTCCAACATCAAGGCCTCAACCTCTTCTCCTTTCCCATGCTCACCATTGAAATTTGGTAGCTTAATCTTCTTGAGTTCACCTTGCAATGTGGTTCTTGATTCCCAAGTAAATATATCAACCCATCTTGTTGGATGTTTGGGGGTTCTTCTTCACTCACTATGTTCATTCATTATTCATTTTTTTCAAACTCTCCATTCTGTTCACTTTTTCTCTCATTGATTCTTGTTGCTGGAATGGGACCATGGGGGGGAATTATTGAGGAGGAAGACATTGTTTGTTTTTTATAGTAGTGATTGGTGTATTTCATTCATGGATTAATGATTGCATGCCTGAGATGCATTGGCATGTACTAAATTTTATTCACAACTGTGAGTCCTGAGAGTCCCAGCATGGAGATTCTTGACCAAATGCAATGGATCCCTAGAAGGATTTGGACAAACTAAGGGGTTGCATGGTAGAGAAGGGAGACCATTCTCTTGGGTTGTGCAGGATGGAGCAAGGATGATTTTAGGGGCTAAATTTCGCTCATGGGTTAATTTTCCATGGTTTTCCAAAAACAAGATTCGTTATTTTAAAAATGATTTGCCCAAATTCTATAGGATAAAATTATTTTTTCTTAAAAATCGCCAAACGTTTATAAAAACTATATAAAATCCTTAGAAATTTGAATATTTTTACAAAAATATCTCCAATCATTTATAGTTGACATATGAAGGATTAGTAAGATTCGCTAAGGTTTCTACATTTTAAAATAAATGTCCATCCTTAAAATCATCCCTGGGATGGAGAGAAGAGAGATGGTGTACTTTTGATTATTGTGTCTTGAGGAACCTGGGACAGCTTGAGTGCTGACTGATTTGAGAAACTTAGTGACACCCTGAAACTATCCTTGTGGATTCATAGCCCTGGCTTAGGGGTGACCTACTATTGAGACTTGGAACAATAGTGTCTATGGTTGGGTGGAACATCCTTGGTTTGAAACTAGTTGGTGAACCATTTTGTTAAAGATAAGTTCTCTCTTCCATGTGTTTCTCTTATATATATTTATTTCCACTGTGTATTAGTTAATATCTCTGAGATGTGTATATTTGATGTGCCTGATTGTTGGTTATTTCTATGCATGGCATGCTTAAACATTATTTATACCGTAGCATGAATATTTATTATTTCATGTGTTGTTGTCACGTTTCTTTCATGCTTCTTTAATAATTAAATGGAACCAAAATTTTGAAATCAGTTTCAAACAAGGTTTCATGAGGTAGAATACTCGACCCAAGGGTGGTTGGGTATGTTACAGATTTCTATCATAGCTTCTGGTTGAAACACCAGACTAGTATGGACCAGAACTGTTGGACATGGTATTTTCATTAATAAAGAATGTGTCTTTGAGATCCTAAAGCTCAGGAAATAGAGTTCCTTAAGGAAGTTCTATTGGGATCGAATTCATAGTAGATCAAATGTAGAAACAATTTCAGAACTATGAGGAAACTCTATTATAGTCAGGATGTTGGAAAATTAGTTGTCATTGATGTCAACCATGGAAAAAAGTATGAAGAAGAATGTGTAGGAGAAAATAAAAGCTTAGGAGAAAGATCGTTGCAGAAATCACATAGAAGCCAGAGCACAATGTAGACATATATCCTTTGTAAAAGATCATGGAATCATGACCATTAGATCGGGAGCCATATAAGAAAGAGTTGTCATATATAATTGATAAATTTCAGGTATAACCAGAGCCATCAGATCGAACTGATATATTTCTAGTTGTTGATCGAGTCCAAGTAGGAGATAGAAATTTTTGAGACTCTAGAACTTCGACACTTCGAGGATTATTGGAGACAAGGTAGAGGCATGAAATACCAAATTCGTTAAACCTTACAATCATGGAAACCATTAGATCAAGGGAAGAATTCAGGAGTAATGCAAGTCGTTAGATCAAGAGTGGAAGGATAACATAAGTTTTTGGACTCCGGAACTTCGCCACTTCGGTGATTATTGGAGACTAGGAAAAGTTGTGAAGTGTCAAAGCCACGAAGTGAAAAGATGAAGTCTCAAAATCAAGAAAATTGTTAGATATAGAGAAGAGGAATGTGGACCGTCCATTTGGTTGATGATATGTCTTATGACACATGGAAGGGGTTCCATATTGGAACACATGTCACATGAATTCAATGCCTTTTGGACCCCAACATGTCTATTTCTGAGTGACATGTTTCACACATGCCATGGTTCCACATCACCATAGGTGACATCAACATGCCATGTCATCTCTGGGATTATGGCCTCCAGTAATGTCCAGCTTCTTCTACTAGCAAAAGTTTTGCAGGTCAAAGTAATAAAATCATGTAGACCTTCGATCTAAGATCCTTTTGGGACTTTTCTCAACTATTAGATCAAGCAGTGGAAGGATGGTGTAATCACTTTGGAAAGTATAACTTCTGAGGAGTTGAAAAACTTGAGAGTTGTAATATCTCGAAGTCCCAAAGTGTCGAAGTCCTGAAATAAATAAAGATCGCCCATCTCAAAAATTGATTAAGTCATGGTCATTGGATTAAGCTAGTGGAAGGATAGCGTAAGAAGAGGTGTTAATATACATTAAGAATTCATCATCACTTTATGACCACTTCAGTAGGTATAACTCCAGGGGATTTGAACAACGTGAGATTTGTCAATATCCCAGAGTCTCGGAGTGTTGAAGCCTCGAAATAAATAAGTACCATCCATATCAACACCTGATTAAGTCATGATCGTTGATTTCGTTGAAGCCTCTATATGAGTTGGGATCATCCAATCAATGGGAGATTAAATCTCAATAATATGATATACTAGTGGAGATAATATAAGTACTTCGGCAAAGTGTACTTCGGGAAGTATTACTCTGGAAGAAAAACAATGAAGAACAAAGAACCAAAATTTCAAGAACCATAGATCAATATTAGGTAGGATCCTTCCTGGTCGTTTGATCAAGAAGTGAGAGGACATACTAAGAGATAATGTTAACTGATAGCCACCGGTCTCCTACACTTTATGACCACTTTGGAAGGTCAAACTCTGGGAGAGTTAGAAGATCGAAAAGGGAGAATAGCCCGAAGACAGAAGTTTGGAGGACCCAGTTCCAGTGCTAGTCACATGATAAGGTAAATGGGTTTATTAGAGGTGTGAAGGGCCTATAAGTAATCAATACCACAGACATTTTTGAATGAGGTCTTATGTAGAAGAATAAATAGATAAGTGTTAAAGGAACATCACTTAGAGTGAATAAGCAAATGGTTTCAAGCCCTCGGTCACAAGAAAAGTGGACTAAAGGAAGTGCCTGTGTAGAATTTGAATTATGTATCAGTTTAAAGATAATGTGGAATAATTTGACAATATTGGCACACAACCATTCCATTTCCGCTACAAGATCTTGTTTGTACAAAAAGGGTGAAAGTGACTTTTTCAGGAAGCCATAAATTTATGCTCAAAGATCGGATTGGGGAATGAGATTAGTTAGTAGAAACATGAATAAGAGGAGAATAACATTGAATTTTTATAATTTGGAGAATGATGATATATTTCTTCATGAAATCTGCAGAAAAAAGGAACTATAGAATTGTTTGGAATTTTTTTTATAATATGCATAATTATAACAAAATGGTTGTTTACACATTTTGTGGAATTAGGGAGTATAACCATATCAGATTAAGATAAGAATGCATATTCTAGAAATGGATGAAGGAGAGGGATCCTTCATTCATGATAAAGAATCCAAAGGTCAAAATATTAGTGTTGGTAATGCAGAGATAGAATCAAATGGGAACGAGAGAAGAGGGGAACAAGAAACCTTAATAGAGACTGTGAGAAGACTGAAAATAGAAGTGCAGAGTTGTTGGCGATGGAAGTCACTCTTGGATTGCTTGCAGGAGCAGAGCCTGATGCCCATCAGTTTAATGTCACGATTTGTTTTAAAGAGGTGATCAAATGGAGGAAAACTTGAGGGGATATCACTTTAACTCAGGGACTGAGTCTGGTACATAAGGTGACAAAGGAGGTCTTGATCCAACTTCAGCCAGTGGGTTGATAAAAGGGTGAGTAGGTGGAAGACTTAGTGAGGCAAATGGACAAACAGCTTTGGGCAACAGGCTTACGGCTATTTGCAGAAGAAAGACACTGAATACAAGATCCTCTTGGTTCAGGGTCTCAAGAAGTTGAGGAGGACTCGATTGGATCCTCCAATTCCAAGTCACTCAGCGATAGGCAAATCACAAGAACTGGTCAGAAATATCATAACTGCTACAGTGATCCTACCAACATCATCCTATAACAACTATGGCTCGACTGGATCCTCCAATTCCGAGTGATTCTGACACAGTGGAACAAAGATGTAAAGAAACTGGCATTCATCAGGCAAGAAGTCTCAAGAGTGCATACATAACCAGAGTATCAGTGCTTCATTAAAGATTTACAACCGAGAGCTAAGCTCAACCATCCATAGATACAAAAATGGCGAAAACGCCTACATATACTCAAACTAACAACAACAACAAAATCGAGATGTAGCATTGAAAGCTTTGCGTCTGCATGGCTTCTGACAACACGGAGCTGCAATCTTTGAATGGTTGTGCAACCTATGGCAGATGCAATCGATCCCCTGACGGTTTATTCGGCAAATCGACGTGTCTTTAATTCAATGCAGGACTTCCCATTATGACGGAGACGATGTCTAACCACCACCAACCGCTTCAATAACTGCTTCTTGGGATTGAGGATGACCTGGCCAACTCAGCATTTTGGGATATGGAAGACTTATCGCGCTGCCACCTGGAATAACTGATGGGTTTTGAAGGATGGGTATGGAGGCCGACGCGGGAAGTGAGGTATAGCTATGGAATGACGGGGCCCCAATCGCAAGGACAAAGAAAAGAACGATGAGAGGTGAGAGAGGTGGTGGGGGAATGACATAAGTCATTAGGGATATACGCAGAGATATACGTGGCAAGTTTAATGTAGTGAAAGGCTGACATGGAGGGAAAAGGATACATGGCGAGTGATAAATGGATGATGAGATGAGGGAAAGGCCATCTGGAAGTGTGAGAGAGGGGTGAACGGTGACACATGGCGACAAGGGAAAGGTGTACAGGGAGATGCCATGACGAAAATATGGCCCACACAGGTTATCGTCAGGGTAGCTGAGAAGGTCGGGGCTACGCTTGAGCCGTTGATCCGGGCTCCTCGATTGTGGCCATCGGAAAAATGCATGCACGATTCCGGACCCCCCCCCGCTTAAAGGTAGAAAGGCGGGGGGGGGGGTCCGGAATTTCTTTCATCGTCGTTGATCCGGGCGCGCTAATATGAGCCGTCGGAGAGGTGCGCCCCCGATTCCGGACCCCCCCCCGCTTAAAGATTGAAAGGCAAGGGGGGTCCGGAATTTGCTATGCGCCGTCGATCTAGGCACACAAAATCCAGCCATCCAAAAGTGACCCATGTTTAATGCAGATGCGCTTGCGCCCAAAACTTAGGATAAGTGGGTTTTGACCCATTCTTTTGCAATTTAACCCCTTTGCAAGAAATATCGCTAACATTTGGCTCCATGGGGGATAGAGTCATCCCTGTGATGCTCTAAGAACTCTTTTGCAGACTTAGTGCCTTTGTTGTTGGGCTATGGAGTCATTTATTAGTCCGAAAAACAGAACATAGAAACAATATGTACAAAACAAAACAAACGAAAAAGAGCCGACTGCGGCTCATGTAAAACATTTTTTCAAGAAATTGCCATTGACTGGGCTGCTAAAAACTTCATTGCCTTCCAGATCCTGCAACCTGTAAGTGTTGTTTGAAAATACTTCAAGGATCTTGAAAGGCCCGATCCAGAGGGCATAAAATTTACTGTGTTTTCCCTTTTCTTGCTTGGGTGCATCCCACTTGAGCACTAGATCACCCTGCTCAAATTCCTTCTTCTTGTTCTTCCTGTCAAAAGCCTGCTTGATCTTCTGCTGACAATGGTAGGCTCTGTCCCTGACTTGTTCTCTGATCTGCTGCACTTCCACCATATGATGAATCCTTCTAAGTACATGATTAGGCTCTCCTTCAAGGACCTGGAGGAAGCATGCCACAGGTAAGGCAAGCTGAGTGGGGAAAACGGCTTCTATCCCATAAACCAGATGGAAAGGTGAGAGACCCAGGGACTTCTTGGTTGTCACCCGATCGGCCCAGAGAGCAAACTTGAGCTTTGAGTCCCAGGCCTTCTGATTGTCTTCCATAAGCTTTTTGATAAGCTTGATCAGGCTTTTATTGGAGGACTCAGCCAGTCCATTTCCCTGAGGATAGTATGGAGTTGAGTGGACCAGTGAAATCCCAAATTGTTCACAAAATTCGATCAGAGGCTCAGACCTGAAGGGGGAGGCATTGTCAGTGACAATTCTTCTTGGACAACCAAATCTGGCTATGATGTCTTCCAAGAAGCTGATGATTAATTTGTGAGAAGTGCTTCTAGTGGGGACAACCTCTATCCATTTGGTGAAATAATCAGTCGCAGTGAGGATCCATCTGTACTGGCCACTTGAGGGAGGATGAATCTCCCCGATGAAATCCAATCCCCACTGCTGAAAGGGTGCAGAAACTACTACAGGATTTAATGGCAAAGATTTGAGTTGTTGTTTACCTGAGAACTTATGGCATTTGATGCAAGCCCTGACATCCCTGCAGACATAAGTAAACAAAGTAGGCCAGTAATACCCAACCCGGAGAATTTTGTGGGTTGTGGTCTTCCAAAAATGATGACCCCCACAGAGACTGCTATGAAAATCGAACATCACTTTCTGCGCTTGCAACGGGTCCAGGCATCTTAATAATATCCCTAGAGGGTCTCTCCAATACAAGGCTCGATCAATGAGGCAATATTTGACCGCTTTGAGCTTCAAAGATCTGGCCCTACTCTTTCCCAGTCCATCAGGGGGTTTTAATTCCTGCAGAAAGTACAAGATGTCCCTATACCAGGGACAGGCTGCTAGTGGTATGGTGATCTGGGAATTACTGCTAGATGACTCAGCTTGCTCATTGATGCAGTTAATCTCCAGAGATTTGCAATTGGATTCAACCAACAACTTGGCCAATCCTTGCCCCTTTACCAATTTGATGGGCTTAATCTCAAGGTCAAATTCCAAGATCTTAGCTATCCATTTGCCCCTCTTACCATCTATGTCAGGCTGTATGAGAATGTCCTTCACAGAAGTGGAAGGGACATATGCAGTGATCTTCGAGTGCAAGACATAGATCCTGAAAGCTTTGAGAGCTTTCACCAATGCATAGGCCTGCTTTTCCATGATCTCATATTTTAGCGCAACATCTCTCAGTGCCTTGCTGAATAAGGCAATGGGATGCTCTCGCCCTTGATCATTTCTTTGCAATAGGACTGTTTCTATTGAGTCGTCAAAAGAAAATGAGAAAATCAGGAAATCTTTAGAATAATCGGGACTGATCAGCACAGGTGCCTCAGTCAATGCTTTCTTTATCTGGGAAAAATATCCCCTGGACTCAGCAATCCACTTTATTTCATGTCCCTTCCTGAGCATGGCTGTGATATGCTTTACTAGCTCAGCGAAGTTTGAGATGAATCTCCTCAGAAAATTAATCTTCCCCAAAAATGCCTGAACTTCTTTCTTGTAACGGGGAAGTGACAGGGCCTGAATCGCTTCTACCCTGCCCGGGTCAATCCTTACTCCTTCTGCTGACACTATGTGACCTAATAGATTCCCTTCCTGCATAGAAAATAGTGACTTCTTGGGATTTAATGATAGGCCATACCTCCGACATTTCAGGAAGACTCTTTTTTAAGTGACAGTAGTGTTCTTTATCAGTCTAAGAGAAGACTGTGATGTCATCCAGGTATATCACCACAAACTGGTCCTTCTCCCCGATGAAGGCTATGTCCATGGCTCGTTGAAACGTTGCTCCTGCATTCATCAGTCCGAAAGGCATTTTGGCATACATGAATGTGCCCCAAGGAGTGATGAAGGCTGTTTTTTCTCT
>ML785758.1:574167-585599 GCA_009831015.1 Picea engelmannii | reverse complement strand
TGATCGGCAATCCTATTCACAAATTCCTCAGGGTGATGGTCGTCTTCCTCTTCAGGATCCTCATCTATGCGCATTGTGGAAAAGTCATCAATGGACTGGAGAAATTTCTCAATTTCTTGATCATCTTCAAACACCCTCCAATGCTTGATATTGTCTGGTATAGAAGGTCTGTATTTTATTTCCACATCAGACCTGGCAGTGGGCATCATAGGAACTTCGAGCACACTAGCTGTGAAAGCCAAATAGTCGGCCGAGGCATTTTCCTCCCTTGGAATGTAGGAAATGTTAAAGGCCAGGAAAGAATCCTCAACAAGATCCCATACCTCGTTCCTGTAATTCCTGAGCCGAGGATGCTTAGTCTCATAAACATTTTTTACCTGTTGGACAATCAGCTCTGCATCACCAAACACAGCCACCTCCTTGATTTCCATTTCTTTTGTAGCTCTTAATCCCAGAACTAGCGCTTCATACTCTGCCACGTTATTGGTGACCTCGAATTCCAGCCTGTATGACAGAGAGATGGTCTCATGACAAGGTGATATAAATATCACTCCAGCACCGGCACCCATACTGGAGGAAGCTCCATCAAAGAACATCTTCCAAATAGAGGAAGTTGGAGGGGAGGTCTCCTGATTGAGGATGGGCTTCTTTATGATCTACAAAGAAGCTTCAGGGGTGTGGGTGAGTTGTAGCAAACTAGAGCCTAAATCGGTGTCCAAGGCATAGATAGGATGATTGGTAGGGTTGGCCTCGTCACTGACAATGTAGGCTAGCTGGGCTTCTCTGTATAATCTTCTATGTTCCCCCCCAAAGACCGGAATGGTGGCGTATGTGAGGTCCATCTGCAAGGTTCCCCCCAGTCTCTTTATCTAGGATCTTGACAGCAGCATGCCAAACTTTGGGGGAACATCAGCTACCACAATATCCATGATCATACTCTTCATGGGCAGCTGAAACAAAGAAACTGCTAGGTCCTTAATTACTCCCAAAGATTGAACCCTCTTGGAGTCAAACGAATAGAGGTCATGATAGGCTCGGGTGAATTCCAGTCCTAATTATTCCATGACGGCTTTGGGCATGAGGTTGTGGGAGGCCCCTGAGTCCATAAGGCAATTAAGCAGTACCTTGTCATGTATGTTCAGGGAGGTGTAGAAGGGAGGGGATGAATCATCTCTGTCTTCTACCATGGGACCTAAGACAACTGCAGACCTTTCATCTTGGAGGTTTATAGAGTCTGTGAGGGGATATGAGGGTTCAGACTTTAACAGATCAGAGAAGCATTTTTTGAATTCCCCATGCTTAATAAGCTCAGTAAGTGGCACAGGAATTCTTACCTTTTGAATTTCATGTTCGAAATTGAAAGAAGACATAGGCTTTGGGATTTCTCTAATTTCAGGAACATGATTATGGACAATGGGAGAGAGGGGTTGAGCCTTCTTACCTCTATCTGCTACTTCATCAGCAGGTTTCTCTGTTTTGGTGGATGGCTCAGGAATGTCAGGCGTTGCTGCTCTTCTGTCAGACCTCAGATGGTATCTGCCCCGACCACCACTAGCTTTGTCTCCCTTGCTCAATTCATTCAGTTGACCATCCATGAGAGACTCTTCATATGCTGATTGGGTCAGATGAGGGAAAGGGGGAGTGACTTCTACACTGTGGATTTTAGGCTCAAGCTCGTCTGCTTCCCCTTCTTCTTCATCAGCCACAAAATTGTTCTGGAAGGGAGCCTGAATTCTTTGGTCATCTCTATCTCTTTCCTTCTCTCTGTGCATGGTTGGAGGAGCGAAATTATTTGTTCTTCTGAAACCTCCTCTATTATCAGTGGTATGAGGGCCCTTGTACATTTTCTTCCTTTCCACCTTCAATATCTCCACCTCTTCTTTAAGGAGATTCATAACTCGGGTCAACTCATTTACTTGAGTGTGGGGTAGTGATGTGCCGGACGTTGAGGCTTCCGAATTTTCTTTTCTTTTGTCTGTGTCGGCCTGGTTCCTTAGTTTGTCAGCTTCCAGTATGTTGGATTCCACCTCTACATCTACATCTTGCATATAAGCCAAAGAGGTGGCTCTTCTCTCCCTTAACACGAGACAGAAATCAGGGTCAAATGCGCCAGTATAGGAAATTTGAGTAGAGGCCTTTGATGGTTTAATCTCTGCAGGAATCTTGTTGTACATTTTATTAAATCTTTTGGAGAAGTCTGAGACAGAATCTCCTTGCATCTTCCTCAGAGACCCAAACTCTGTCATATAATACATATAATCTTTTCTGTCTCCCCACTGCCTCAGGAAAACGTTATCCAAGGCTTCAATGCCAGCAATAAATCCAGGGGCCAGTCCCCGGAACCATTTTCTCACCTCCCCATCAAGGCTCTGGACAAAGACTCTCATCCAGACATCTTCACTCTCAATATTCAGGTTGTCTGCATAGCTGTAAAAGGAATCTAGGTTCTCTTCAGCAGTTACATCTCCCTCCCCACTGAACTTGGGCATGTATTTCAAATAGTCCCTAGTAGGGAGAGGGTTTAGAGGCTGGGGTAGAATCAAAGGAGCATATCTGGCAGCAACTATGGCATCCATTCTGTTCGGAGGGGGATTGACACTAGCCATAGGGATATTAGGTAGAGGAGAACTCGGAGGAGAAGGAGTATGAACGGGTGATGTCGGAACAGAGACCCTTGTAGGAGATGACGGATAAAACAGAGAGAAAGGCAAGGGACCTGAGTATGCAGATGCTTCTCTCTGTGCAACAGTAGAAACAAAAGGAGGGGTGGTAAATCCTTCAGAAGTTCGAGGTCTGTGATAAGGCAAGACCTCCAGGGAGGAGGGAGTGACAAGGATTTCTCTTTCTGATCCCAGACCAGGAGGAGAAAACTCAGTAGGAACACTCCCGAAATTTAAAGAACGGGGGACTTCAGAAGAAGGACGACTAGGAAGCTGCGAATAAGAAAATGGATTTCTCACAGCAAGGGAGGGTATATTACCTGTTTCATCGACGGAAACGTCTTTTGCAGATCTCTTTCCCTTTCTGCATGCTGCTTCCGTGTCGGCTTCTGGTGTAGCTAAAGGCAAGTGTGGGTTAGACCTCTCGAAGCCACAGTTGATAGTGCAGGTTCTTCCCAGTGGATTCGTCACAATGGAGTCGCCAGGTGCACAGTAGCAATCTTCAAGTTCTGATATCTGATGCACCTTCAGAATCAGATGATCTTTGTCCTTCAATCCCGGGGAAAAATATTCAACTTCGTCCCCGGCAACGGCGCCAGAAATGTTGGCGACGGAAGTCACTCCTGGATTGCTTGCAGGATCAAAGCCTGACGCCCATCAGTTTAATGTCACGATTTGTTTTAAAGAGGCGATCAAATGGAGGAAAACTCAAGGGGATATCACTTTAACTCAGGGACTGAGTCTGGTACATAAGGTGACAAAGGAGGTCTTGATCCAACTTCAGCCAGTGGGTTGATAAAAGGGTGAGTAGGTGGAATACTTAGTGAGGCAAATGGACAAATAGCTTTGGGCAACAGGCTTACGACTATTTGCAGAAGAAAGACACTGAATACAAGATCCTCTTGGTTCAGGGTCTCAAGAAGCTGAGGATGACTCGACTAGATCCTCCAATTCCAAGTCACTCAACGATAGGCAAATCACAAGAACTGGTCAGAAATATCATAACTGCTATAGTGATCCTACCAACATCATCCTATAACAACTATGGCTCGACTGGATCCTCCAATTACGAGCGATTCTGACATAGTGGAACAAATATGTAAAGAAACTGGCATTCATCAGGCAAGAAGTCTCAAGAGTGCATACATAACTAGAATATCAGTGCTTCATTAAATATTTACAACTGGGAGCTAAGCTCAACCATCCATAGATACAAAAATGGTGAAAACACCTACATATACTCAAACTAACAACAACAACAAAATCGAGACGTAGCATTGAAAGCTTTGCGTCTGCATGGCTTTTGACAACACAGAGATGCAATATTTGAATGGTCGTGCAACCTACGACAGACGCAATCGATCCCCTAACGGTTTATTCGGCGAATCAACGTGTCTTTAATTCAATGCAGGACTTCCCATTATGACGGAGACGATGTCTAACCACCACCAACCGCCTCAATAACTGCTTCTTGGGATTGAGGATGACCTGGCCAACTCAGCATTTTGGGATATGGAAGACTTCTCGCGCTGCCACCTGGAATAACTGATGGGTTTTGAAGGACGGGTATGGAGGCCGACGCGGGAAGTGAGGTATAGCTATGGAATGACAGGGCCCCAATCGTAAGGACAAAGAAAAGAACGATGAGAGGTGAGAGAGGTGGCAGGGGAATGACATAAGTCATTAGGGATATATGCAGAGATAGCGGGAGAATAGACGTGGCAAGTTTAATGCAGTGAAAGGATGACATGGAGGGAAAAGGATACGTGGCGAGTGATAATTGGATGATGAGATGAGGGAAAGGCCATCTGGAAGTGTGAGAGAGGGGTGAACGGTGACACATGGCGGCAAGGGAAAGGTGGACAGGGAGATACCATGACGAAAATATGGCCCACACAGGTTATCGTCAGGGCAACTGAGAAGGTCGGGGCCGCGCTTGAGCCATTGATCTGGGCTCCTCGATCGTGGCCATCGGAAAACTGCATCCACGATTTCGGACCCCCCCCCCCACTTAAAGGTAGAAAGGTGGGGGGGTCCGGAATTGCTTTCATCACCGTTGATCCGGGCATGCTAATCTGAGCCGTCGGAGAGGTGCACCCCCGATTTCGGACCCCCCCGCTTAAAGATCGAAAGGCAAGGGGGGTCCGGAATTTGCTGTGCGCCGTTGATCTAGGCGCGCAAAATCTAGCCATCCAAAAGTGACCCATGTTTAATGCAGATGCGCTTGCGCCCAAAACTTAGGATAAGTGGGTTTTGACCCATTCTTTTGCAATTTAACCCCTTTGCAAGAAATATCGCTAACAAGAGTTACAAACAAGACAATGATAGTTTGATGAGAGAAAAAAATCAGATAAATGATCAAGTAATGAAAATCCTAAATCATTTTCATAGGAAGCCAAGGAATGGATTGGAATTAAGGCAGGAGGAAGAAGAAAGGTATCATAAAAGAAGAGGTAACTACATAAGAGTTGTTCATTCAAGAAGGTCCAGTAGAACTCATAGACATCACTCACACCATACTCAACAAGGAAACTTTATGCATCTGAAGACTCCATAAGAAGTCCAAAAGTGTCTCCTATTAAGCACCAAAGAAGAAGGCATGAATTGGACAATTTGAAAGGATATTTGAGGAAACTTAAGCCACCATCCTTTGATGGCGAAATAGAAATGGAATATGATGTTGAAGCATGGCTGCATGGACGTAGGAGGTATTTTCAATTGCATAACTACTCTTGAAACTTGGAAGAAAGAATTTCCACATACCATTTACATAGGAAGGTTGTTATGTGGTGGGATTACCTGAAGAAAGTTGAGCACATTAATGAGAGAAACATCACTTGGAAGAAATTCAAGAATATTTTTAGAAGGAGTGCCTTTCATAGAACTTCTATGACAAGAATATGCAAGAGTTATATGAGATAAGGTTGGGAAGCATGACCATGACTTAATATGATAATAGGTTCTTGGGATTGCTAAATTATGTAGGATTTATCAAACATGAAAAAGTGAAGATACAGATATTTTTAAGTGGACTTCCATCTTTTTATAAAGAGAAGATTCAATATGATGAGCCCATGACGTTTATTGAGACCATCAGGAAGGCTAAGTATATGTATGAAAAAGACAAGGGAAGAGAATCCATGCAGAAATATTGGAAGGATAAGAAGAAGGAGAAATCTAATTAGAGGAGGAAGGGGTTCAAACCTCCTTTCAATAGAAATATCCCTAATAAAAATAGACAAGATCATTCTTTTAAGGATGGATCCAAGAAATAAGATTCCTTGGGGAAAAGAGGAATACCACCAATCCAATGTTGGGGGTGCAAGGAAAATAACCTATACAAGGATTTCCCTCACAAAGGAGATAAAGAAAATACCATGCACAACATCTAAGATGATACATTAGTGGAGGACATGGGAAACATATATGTAGCTTGAGAAGATTGACAGGCAGAGTACCAATCCAATATGATCGAAGTGGAAGGTAAGATAATTAATCATCTTGTTTCTATTTTAATTGATTTAGGAGAAAGTCGTTGTCACATTGATCTTAAAATAGTGGATTTATTAAATTTGGAGAAACAAAAGCTAGGGAAGTCAAACTTAGTTCAACTAGCCACTGGAACCAAAAGAAGGATCAATGAGGTTGTCAAAAGTTGTCCATTAAACCTTAATGGAGTAAATACAGTTTTTAATATGAATATCATCACATTAAGATCTTATGACATCATAATTGGAATGGATTGGCTGGACCAACACCATATTGTCCTAGATTTTCATAAAAAGACATTTACATTTCTTGATTAAGAAGAAAAATACAGAACTGTGAAATGAATTCCAAGACCCATTACTATAAGGGATATTTCATCCTTACAGCTGAAGAAATGTTTCTGGAAAGGATGTCAATTGTATGAAACTCATGTGGAAGTGTCAGAAAAGACAAAAGGTCCATGCCTTGAAGATGTTCTAGTATTGCAAGAGTTGGAAGATGTTTTCCAAGAAATACCAGGATTACCACCAAAGATGGAGATAGATTTATGTATTGATTTAGTACCAAGATATGCCCTGGTATCAAAAACACCTTAAAAAATGAGTACAATTGAATTGAAAGAATTACAAATGTAGTTTTAAGAGTTGTTGAAGAAAGGGTACATACATCTAAGTGTTTCACCTTGGGGAGCACCAATACTCTTTGTCAAAAATAAGGATGGAACATTGAGGATGTGTATAGACTTTAGACAGTTGAATAAATCCATTGTGAAGAACAAACACCCTCTACCTAGAATTGATGACCTCTTTGATCAACTAAGAGGAGAAAATATATTATCAAAGATAGACTTGGGATCCAGATACCATCAAGTAAGAATAAAGGAAGAAGGAATCAATAAGACATCCTTCAGAACCAGGTATGGACATTATGAGTTAGTAGTGGTTCCATTTGGACTAACCAATGCACCAATTGTCTTTATGTTATTAATGAATGGAATATTCAAAAATTATCTAGATAAGTTTGTTATTGTGTTCGTGGATGACATGCCTATTTATTCTAAGTCCGATGAAGAACATGAATATCACTTGAGGTTGGTGTTACAAGTGATGAGGGAACATCAAATTTATGCCAATCTTAGTAAGTGTTATTTTTACCGAGAAAAAATCCATTATTTGGGTCATATTATTTCACAACAAGGTATAGCAGTAGATCCAAAAAATATTGAAGCCATTAGACGATGGCTAGCACCCAGGAATGTTTCAGAAATCAGATATTTTATGGGACTAGATGGATAGTATAGGAGGTTTATAGAGGGGTTCTCTAAGACTGTTCATCCCATAACTTCTTTACAAAATAAGGGAATCAAATTTGAATGGACAACTAAGTGTGAAGATAACTTTAATTTGTTGAAAGAATTGCTTACTAGTGTACCTGTTTTAAAGTTTGTTGACCCATATGAGAGTTTTGTGGTATGTACATATGCATGCAAGGAAGGACTTGGTGGATTCCTCACTCAAAATAGGCATGTCATTGGTTATGAGTCTAGAAAACTCAAAGAACATGTGAGGAATTATGCCGCACATGATTTGGAGCTTGTTTCCATAGTTCAGGCATTGAAGATGTGGAGGAATTATCTCATGGGAAAAATATTTGAGTTAAAGACATACCATAGTGGTCTGAAATATCTTTTTGAACAAGCAACTTTGAATGATAGGAAAACAACATGGATGGAATTTTTAAGTGAGTATGACTTTGACATCAAGCATATCAAGGGAAAATAAAATAAAGTTGTTGATTCACTCAATAGAAGAGTACATCTCATGCATGCTGCAACTGTTAGTATGCATCAATAAGATTTAAAGTTCATAATTTTAGACGTTGTTTTTACAAATCAACATTACCTACATGTAAAAGTCATTTTACAAAAAAAAAATGTACAATGGAAAATTAAAGAGTATGATATTAAGGAACATGGATTACTTATGAATAATAATAAAAATATGTTCCTAGTTCCAGAGAACTTAGGAATTTGGTATTAAAACAAATGCATAATGTTCCATATGTTGGACATCCTGGTTACCAGAAAACAATTGCAATAGTAAGAAGCCAATTCTTCTGGCCAGGAATGAATAAGTATGTTGTTGATTACATTTCCAGATGTATGGAATGTCAGACAGTAAACACTAAGCATAGACATCCAACAAGTTTTCTTCAGCCATTTCCAATTCCAGAGAAGAAATGGGAAGTGGTAACCATTGATTTTATAACTAAATTTCCCAGGAGAGAAAGGCAACATGATTCCATAATGGTAGTTGTGGATAAATTGACGAAGGGTGCTCATTTTTTTCCTCTGAAAATGACTCATACAACAACTAATATTGCATAACTTTACATGAGGGAAATTGCTAGGTTGCATGGGATACCTAAGGAAATTGTTTTAGACAGAGATACAAAATTTACTTCAAATTTCTAGAGGGGATTATTTAAAGGATTTGGTACAAATCTGAATTTTAGCACAACATACCATCCATGGTCAGATGGGAAGAAAGAGAGATTCAACCAAGTGATTGAAGACATGTTGAGAATGTGATGGATAAACCATCTAAGTTTGAAGACTACTTTCATTGGTTGAGTTATCCTATAATAATGGGTATCAAGATTAATTAAGGATGATCCCATTTGAGGCTTTATATGGTAGAAAATGCAATACTCCTATGATTTGGGACAACCCAACAGACGGAGTAGTACTTGGGATAGAATTGGTCAAGGACATGGAAGACCACATGATTATAACTAAGCAACATTTAAAGGAAGCAAAAGATAGACAAAAACGTTATGCAGATAAAAACAGGAAAACTAGAGAATTTAAAGTGGAGGAGCATGTTCTTTTAAAAGTGAAGCCCAAGAAGATCTCATTGAAGTTGGGTAGTTGTACAAAGCTAGAAGCCATATTCTATGGTCCACTTGCATACATGCTTTCATTTCCTACTTCCATGAATGTGCATAATGTATTTCACGTCTCTTTGCTAAAAAAATTTATACATGATCCTAACCATTTTATTGATTGAAATTTGATTCAAGTAGAGCCATAGGGAGACTTTCAAGTCCATCCAATGCACATATTGGACAAAAAATTCTCCATAATTGTGTTATAGAGATAGTAAGAGTTCATTGAACCTATTGCGGTACTGAAGATGATACTTGGGAGCATGAAGATGCCATGCAGGAAGAGTACCCATGACTTTTTGAATAAATTTTGAAATTTTGATTTCTATTTTGTATATGCACTGAGGACAGTGCAAAAATAAGGGGGGGGGGAATGTAATACCCCAGTTTTGAGTCCCCATATGAAATAATGTATTTTTTTTATTTGATGAAAGACTAGAGTGCCTAAACAATTAATGAGGCCAACATGCCTAGGAAATTTAATGTTATGACCATTATTAATAATAAAATACATCACTGGCTGGAGGAAAAACAAGGACAAGAGTTATAGGGGGTTATGATTCCATGAGGGGAGGGGCTTAAGGGGCTAAGTCATTTTATCATATTTTATTTACCCATTGTTGTGTTGGTTTTTCCACATGGGTGAGAAAAAACGCAACACTTACTTGCCTAGTTAAGTCATCTAAACAAGACGTAGGCTTGTGAGTTGATTAGATAACCAAATACACATGAAACAAGGAAATACAAATAAAAGAAAAAGGAAATAAATGTTAGAGAAGCTTGCAAGAACTAGAACCATGAAAAACAAAAAATGGAAATCATATAGCTACCAATGGATCAATGTATTGATAAGATAACACAGTAGAGAAAGGCAGGGACTTATGAATCTCCTCTTCCTCCTTGGGAGGGCTCTTGAGTTGCCTAATAGAGAGTTCTTCTTTTCATACAATGGAAAATGAAAATGATGAAGAAATACAATGCCAATCCTCTCAAGATATGAGTGGAATGGAACTTGCTATAGTGCTTGAATGATTCAAAGAGAAAAGATGATTCCCCAAGAAGAATTCTTGTAGCATAACAATACCTTGAAGTTCTTATTTCTCTAGCACACCCATGGAACATATTTATAGTGTCCATTCATGGCAAGATACAACTGGTTCATAGTGTGAACAAGGGGCCTTTTAGGGCACTTCTTATCTCTTGAACAACCTCCAAACTATATTTCTCTTAGATATGAGTTTCAAATTTTGTTTGGGGTCAGAATGGAAGTGGTTGAGAGGCTGAAAAGATTCATAAATGTGTCATTCATGAGAAGTGTGTGGATTTTCTCATAGACAGTCGTGCATCTTGCACATTCTACGCACAGTGCACGATCAGGGTTGTGTTGGCCCACACATTCTACACACAATGTGCACGCTTCCTTTGGTGAATTTGTGCACTTTGATTTTTGAACCAAGTGTATACATTTATGCCTTTTTGATGGATTTTGGTGTTGTAGGTGTACTAATTGTTGTTGGAATTGATGTCTTTCTTCAACCATTGTGTGCAATGTTGCAGATGATTTTTCAGTGATAACATATGTCGCTTGATGTGTGAGGTTAGGAGCATACATATAGCCAAAATACATCAATGTTTCTTTTGTTGAGAGTGTCATTGTAAGGAAGAGAGAAGAGAGGAACTGCAACAGTGATCCACTAGAGGGAGAGGGGAAATTGTGGGAACCAAACCTTTCTCTAGGAAGAAAAAATAAAATATGTATAAAAACGAGGCTAGCATGCCCCATGCACATGTCATGAAACCAAAATGTGGGACTGTAACTGAATATGTATGATGATGTAGATAACTGCAATGCCCTCAGGGGCGGTTGATAACTACAAATGACAGTTCAGAATGTTGAAATTGATCTAAAGAAAGTAAAGGACAATGATAAGAAGTGTTGATGACTCATAGGCATTGATGGCCTAGCAAATTTAGAGGTCTTCGACTAGTATGGAAAGTTGCGATGGTCACATAGTAAGACCCACCTTAACATGAGAGTTTGTTGAAGTCGAATTTTATGGGGGTCAATGAAATAAAAAAGAGATGATAACTCTCTTTGTCTCTTAAGAACCAAATATCAATATAGCATAGAAAAACCTCATAATAAGTACTCAACGCCTTGAAAAAGAGATAATTTCAGATAATAAGCCTCTTCGAGGGGGCAACCTCCTTTTACCCCAAATAAATGTTCAAGTACAAGATGATTCCAAATGAAAATGTCTCCTTGGTATATATAGGAGACTAGGAGGTATAATTACAACTAATGGAATAAAGCCAACATAAATAAAATAACATTAC
>ML785758.1:560220-574018 GCA_009831015.1 Picea engelmannii | reverse complement strand
AATGTAATATGCCCCAATTAAGGGGTAATGAGCCAATATTAGGGCTTAACATGCCCCTCCTCTTAAGACAAGTATTGTCCATAACTCTTGAGTAACTCTAGATGCTTCTGTATAAAAGACTCATCTTGCCAAGTGGAATCTTTAGCCAGTAGTTTCCTACATTTAATGAGATACTCTGAAATGGATCTATTCCTCAGCTGGCGAATTCTTGTGTCAGTGATGGCTTCAGGCTCCAATATGATTTTTCCTTCCTCATCAAGTTTTGGCAATATAGTTTGAAATGGGATCTTGTCACCTATAACCTTCTTTAAGCATGAAACATGGAAAACTGGGTGTACTCATGAAGATGCAGGCAACTCCAATTTGTATGCCATAGTACCAATCTTTTGCAACACCTTATAAGGGCCATAGTACTTTGGTGATAATTTATTATCCTTCTTGGCTTGCTTGAGGGACATCTATTTGTATGATTGTAGTCTTAAAAACACCCAATCCCCTACTTCAAAACTTCTTTCACTATGATTTTGATCTACTTGTTGTTTCATGCGATTTTGTGCCATGGTTAGGTTGTCCTTTAAGATTTGGAGAACTTGTTGTTGATGCTCGATGTGATCTTCCACTACTTGAACCTTAGATTTTTATTTTAGAGAAGAAGTGATGGAAGGAGGGTGGTATCCATATAGTGCCATAAATGGTGTCATTTTTGTTTCAGTGTGAAAGGAAGTGTTATACCACCATTCTGCCAAGGGAAACCATTTGAACCATTGTTTTTGTTTATCAGAGATAAAGCAATGAAGGTATCCTTCCAGACATTTGTTGACTATATCGGTTTGTCCATAAGATTGAGGATGATAGGATGAGATATGAGCCAATTGAGTACCCAAACAACAAAATGATCCTGTCCAAAAATGTCCAGTGAAGATGGGATCTCTGTCACTTACAATAATCTTTGGGCTTCCATGTAGCTTTTGAACTGTCTCCATGAATGCGGTGGAAATTGTACTAGCATTGAAGGGATAAGAGAGTGTGCAAAAGTGTGCATACTTGGTCAGTCTATCAACAATAACCATGATGACACTCCTTTCTTCAGACTTTGGTAACCTTGTGATGAAATCCATCGAAACCTCCTCCCAGTGCTGACTTGGGATGGCTAATGGTTGTAAAAGACCTGGGGTCTTAATTATTTCCACCTTATTTTGTTAGCAAACCAAACATTCTTCCACAAACCTTTGAACATCAGTTTTAAGTCCATCCCAAAAAAACTCCTTCTAGACTCTATGGTAGGTTTTCAAAAATCCCGAGTGCCCTCCTACTGGAGAGGTGTGCAATTCCAATAGTAAATTTTGTTTGAGCTGGGAGTTCTTACAAAAATATAAGAGATCTTTGTACCATAGTGAATCATTTTTCCATCTAAATGTATCTGATTCACTGGATTCCTGCTGCAAATTTTGAATGAGAGTCCACACCTTTTAGTCATTCTTCCATTCATCCCTTGCTTCTATTATCCAATTGGGTTGGATGATGGAGATAGCACAGATAAAGGCCTCAACATATTCATCCTTTCTTGAGAATGCATCTGCCACAACATTTTTCTTCCCCTTTTTATAGACGATTTCAAAATCATAACCCAATATCTTGGTTACCCATTTTTTTTTTCTTCTAAAAATAGTCTTTGTTCTAAGAAGTATTTAAGACTATCATGATCTATTTTGACCTTGAAGTTCCTACCTATTAGGCAAGGACACCATTTCTTCAATGCATGTAGTATTTCCATCATTTCCTTCTCATAAATGGGTTTGTGTAAGTCCTTTCCCTTGAGTGGCTAACTTTCAAAAGCCAGGGGCCTTCCTTATTGGATTAGGACAACACCAATTCCATTTCCCGAGGCATCACATTCCACAATAAAGGTTTTTTTGAAGTTTGGAGTGGTCAAGACAGGAGCTTTGCACATCACCTCTTTAAGTTGTTCAAAAGGTTTAGTTGCCTCTAGAGTCCATGAAAATGCATCCTTCTTAGTTAGTGTCATTAAAGGTGTTGTTATTCTTCCTTAGTTCCGAACAAAATTGTGGTAATAACCTGTCAAACCCAAAAATCCTCTAAGATTTTTCATTGTTTTGGGAATCGGCTAGTCCATCATGGCTTTAATCTTGTTAGGGTCTAAATTGACACCTTCATGAGATACAATATGACCCAAATACTCTACCTCCTTCACTCCAAAGAAACATTTTGATGGTTTGGCATATATTTGTTGCTCCTTTAGTAGTTGTAGCACCTTGTCAACATGTCACACATGATCCTCCCAAAACTTGCTATAGATTAGTATATCATCAAAAAATACTAACATGAATTTTCAAAGGAAGGGCTTGAAAATGGAATTCATCAACCCTTGGAATGTGGAAGGTGAATTTGTAAGACCAAAAGGCATGACCAAAAATTCATAATGGCCTTCATGAGTTCGAAATGTTGTTTTTGGGATATATTCTTCCTTCATTCTAATCTAATGATACCTTGAACGGAGATCCAATTTTTTGAAATAGATTTCTCCATGTAGTTCATCTAACAATTCAACAATGATAGGAATGGGAAACTTATCTTTAATAGTGATCTTGTTGAGCTCTCTATAATCTGGACACGTATGCCATGAGATATCTTTCTTGAATACCATTACCACTGGTGCAGAGTAAGAACTTTTGCTGGGTCTAATAATGCCAGCCTCTAACATTTCTTCAACCATGCGCTCAATTTCACTCTTCTGGGCGTAAGGGTATCTGTATGGCCTGATGTTAGGAGGAACACTCCCAGGAATTAGGTGAATTACATGATCATGATTTCAAGTGGGTTGAAGACCTTTGGGAATACTTTCAAATACTTTGGAATGCTTATCAATGATCCCTTGGAGATATTGAGGAATAGATGGCTTAGATGTTTGAACATCTATTGAGCACAGTTGTGAAATAACGCCTTGATGCCCATTTTTCAATAATTTTGTCATGCCATTAGAGCTTATCACCTTATTGAGTTTCCCTGTGATACCTCTTAACTCAATTTCTTTTCCTTCCAATGAAAATTTCATGAAAAGTTCTTGAAACTTAAAATCCATTGTTCCTAATGATTGTAACCATTGGATTCCTAGTACAACATCTGCACCACCCATGGGTATAGAAATCATTGGACTATTCATTACATATTCCCCCATAGTAATATTGATCTTATTGCATTTTCATGAGCAATTGATAGTTCCTCTATTTACAATCATTACTTGAAACTCTGGTGCTGGATATAAAAATCAATTGAGAGATTTGGCTAATTTATAGTGAATGAAATTATGAGTACTACCAGAATCAATTAGGACTATTACCTTTTTCCTTTTGATGTATCCTTCGATCTTGAGGGTTTGAGGAGTGCTAATTCTAGCCAATGCATTACAAGATATCGTGGGAGTCAACTCTTCAGACGAAATTGCTTCTATGTTTTCATCTTGAGATGGTTCTTGTTCTTCTTCTTATTCCTCTTCACAATCTATGTAGAATAATTTCTTCTCGCCACACTTATGTCCCTTACTATACTTGCTATCACAATTAAAGCATAAACCTTTTTCTTTTCTTTCCTCCAATTGTTGAAGTGTCAACCTTGTAGGTTGAGGTGTTTTAGAATAAGGAGCATTGTTCTCTCTATAGATGTTAGGATTGGTCCTTCTAGTAGCCATAGCCATATTTTTACTTTCAACATTTATTGCCACCTTAAATGCATTCTCCAATGATTTAGGTTCCCAAAGGAGAACCTCATGTTGAATTTTATCCTTTAAAGTTCATATGAATACATCAATCAAGTGCTCATATGGAATATTTGTTACCTTTATATTCAATCTTTGGAAGTTCTCAATCTGCTCGGTAACTGAACCCTTTTTCTTGAGATTTATCAATTGGATAAAGAATGTATTGCTCCTTGTATCCTCATAGTTTTCTATCATTTCTTCAGTGAAAATTGTCCAAGTGACGAGTGATTTGTGAGAACAAATCCATAGATACCATACAAATTGATTGGGTTCTAAATATAAAGAAGCAATTCGTACCTTTTGTGTATGTGGCACATTATGTAGATCAAAGAATTGCTCCATTTGAAGTATCCATGTGATTGGGTCCTTGCCATCAAACTTCCTCATATCAATCTTAGGAACATGGTTGGTCTTCAACACAAAGTTGGAGTTTCTTCATTCTTGATTCACCTTCCTTGTGTCCTCATCATGAATTTCATGGGATGCATTTTCACTTTCAGGTGTCTTCTTTGTTACAAAATTGTTCAATACTTCCATGATCTCCTCTTTTAAACCATCCATCTTAGTATTTATTGCCTCCAACTTAGCTTCCATCTCTTGTGGTTCATCTTTTGTTACTATCTTATTTTGTAAATCATTTATGTCCCTACACATTTCTTCACCTTCATCAAGAGTCCAAGTAGGATTGTTTGGAGGCTTGTTTGGTGTAGAAGTTCCCTTTTTGGGTGGCACAATGGCCAAGTATCACTTTTGAACCTTGATTTTGAGGTGGTTCTGCTAGACAATATTTTATCTGTTGTATCTACTAAGTTTTGTCCCTTCTGGGTATGCAACTTTCTTTTATGTAGTTCTCTGATATTTCTTCTCTGCAATGCCATAGGTCTGATCAAAATTGGACGTGCCAAGTGGAATTTACGGTAACTTCCCCACAACTTGCTGATTTTTTGCCTTTCCATGAGATCTCACTTGTATAGCATGCCCCGCACAAAATAATTGATATAAATTATGAAACTCATACAAAATATACTACAAACTGTCCACTATCCAATGAAACTAGTCTCACTCAATTTGGATATTCTAGGAAGAAGTTATTATTGTTTTACTTGGAACACCTTCTTGATATTAGTCAATAGGACTAGTCAGATACCCTATCTTCCACAGGGTGTATCTACAAATGTAAGATGAACCAGAAGCTGAAAGTTTTACCACAGACACCTTACTAATTTCTGTGAATATCGTCTAGTTTTTAGGGTCTGAAATGTTACAGAAAATGTTTTATAGCGACAATGCCACAATGACTCAGTTCAGGATGATTCAAAAACCCTATCTTGCACAGGCTGTATCTCTGAAAGTATAAGGCCTCAAGAGCTGTATTTTTAACCCAACGTACCTTGATCCATCTACTAAATATCCTCCAAGTCGTTTCTTTTGAAACGTTGTGGAAAAAACATTATAGAGAAAATTCCAAGGTGTCTCAAGTGTAGCAGCGAAACCCCAAGACCTTGAGCTCTGATACCATATGTTAAGAACCAAATATAAATATAGCATAGAAAAACCTCAGAATAAGTACTCAACGCCTTGAAAAAGAGATAATTTTAGATAATAAGCCTCTTCGAGGGGGAGACCTCCTTTTACCCCACATAAATGTTCAAGTACAAGATGATTCCAAATGAAAATGTCTCATTGGTATATATAGGAGACTAGGAGGTATAATTACAACAAATGGAATAAAGCCAACATAAATAAAATAATATTACTAATGTAATATGCCCCAATTAAAGGGTAATGAGCCAATATTAGGGCTTAACCTTTTCTCTAGGAAGAAAAAATAAAATATGTATACAAACAAGGCTAGCATGCCCCATGCGCGTGTCATGAAACCAAAATGTGGGACTGTAACTGAATATGTATGATGATGTAGATAACTGCAACGCCCTCACAGGCGATTGATAATGAAAAATGACAGTTCAAAATGTTTAAATTGATCTGAAGCAAGTAAAGGACGATGGTAAGAAGTGTCGATGACTCATAGGCATTGATGGCCTAACAAATTTAGAGGTCTTCGACTGGTATGGAAAGTTGCGACGGTCACATAGTAAGACCCACATTAACATGAGAGTTTGTTGAAGTTGAATTTTATGGGGGTCAATGGTATCAAAAAGAGATGATTACTCTCTTTGTGTCATCCTCCTCATTGAAAAGGTAATGAGAGTCAAGATATTTCTACCCTTCTGGAAACTATGTTGAGGTCGACAGGAAGGGAGATGTGGCGTCAAGAAGCAAAGGGATTCTTTAAATACACTGAGTAATAGATGATTTCAGGTATTGATGGGTAACATGGATGAATTCAAGATGCTATGGGACTTAATACTTCCCTTATTTGGGGTGTTTAGGTATGATTGGAAACAACCGTAAAACTGGATCTAGTGTTAGGGGGATGACTAGATCTGGGGTTAAACTGTGTCGGAGGCTAACAAAGTGGGAAAACTGAGAGATCGTGAGTACATGGATTTGGGATACTCAGGGTTTGTTTACAATTTAGATATGAAAAAAGGGTGGATTTCCCAACCAAGGGCGACATAGGTTACTTTTTCCAATTTAAATAAGGTCATCGGGGACGATGACTTAAAAAGCTATGTATATGTTGGAAACAAGGGATTTGTACAATTACCAAATAAAATAAAGAATAATTTGGTTTGAGTATATAGATGCAGAAATAGGTGCCCTAGTGAAATATGGATTGGTCTATTAGAGCACAAGGCTATGAAAGAGAACTGGTGGAGGGTGGGGGCCCCATGGGTGGGTTTCTATATCAGTTTAATGGATGGAGGACAATCAACAGATGGGAAGACTGATGGTGGATGAGATGGATGGATAATGGAAATACGAGGGTGCATTCAACAGAACCAAGTGTAGGATGATATGCCCTGGGAGTCCATTGGTAAGGTTATCAATATGATAAGAAGAAATATGGGGTTCATTCTTGGAAGTGAAAAAAATATCCGGACTCCCAATCCTAGGGGGTGAGATCAACATGAGTGTCAGGTTTCCAAGGGGGACTATGAATCATAAAACTCATGTGGGGAAGACTTCTACCGGTTGACAGTACCAAAATGTGTCAGAGGTAAATATATTGAAGATATGAATGTAGGTAACCTAAAGGCAAATGTCAAAGGGTGTGATTGGGATATACAATTGTTTATAGAGGGAGTAATTAAATGACAGTGTCGAAAATATACCTGAACGGGATGTAATCTTTCTTAACAAGTACCTACACACTTAAAAAACCAAATAACCAATGTGAAAAATATGTGATGATAAATATCATATAACAACTATTTGATAAAACTTGAAAGTGAGCATGCGTAGCTTAACGTGGCGTGAAAAAAAAATTCTCCTCTGAGGAAAAGTGGATACAATAACCCAGTGAATGTGAATGTGTAGATGGTTGGATCAGGATCTCGTGGCTGAGAACAGATCATAAAACAGAGGCTCTGGGATCTTCTAATAGAATGTGGAAGTTGAGAAAAAGGGCCTATATATGGATGGTGGGCCCACAATGCCACCTCATTTGCACCGACACTATTGTTTATCTAGAGAGAGAGTTATGAGGTGATTTGGAGATTAAAGGAGCGTGGGGCTACCAATATGAGAGTTGTGAGAGATAGGTTAGTAACCTTATCGTCCTATACTCTTTTAATTTGGATGCGGGTAGCTAGTAATTGTAAGGAGGGCCGTACAAAGGGTTTTTAAGGGTAGGTTCCCAATAGTGCATGGGAAAACATGGTATACTTGCGCATGTGTGCATGGGTAGAACTCAGTTTCCCACACATTATGTGCAAGTTTTCCCTAAACAGGTGCACATTCATGAATGTGCAACTGTGATGGGAAACCCCATGCATAATGTGTGGATGTGTAGCTAACAACTGTGCATATGGGAGTGTGGGTAAAAAATATAGGCACGCATTGGATGCGCGCTTGTACGATGGAAAGTTGTGCACCCATGCATGGATTTGAGTGTGACAGTTGCATATTGGTTCATAATTGTTTGATAAATAGCTGCGCATAGATGCACAACTGGATGGGGGAAATTTGCACACTGTGTGTAGGATAAGGGGTGTATGATTTTTTATGTTTATGATTTTTGATGGATGATGTGGATGATCAGGTGTTTCTGGGTGAATGCAGGTGATCAACAGAGTATTGAGTACGATGTCAATCCACTGGCGAGAGTGGGACTTGGACCGATTGAGAGAGGTTGTGAGGGAAAAACCAGTAGTATGCAAACACTTGGCATCCTACGGGTTGCTAATTTTTTTTTATTTTCCTTTGATACGGTCGCAGGAGTTCTTACTCCAATTTTTTATTTGGATGTGAAGCACTGCCCTGTAGTGCTTTGTGGTGTGGGGAGAGAAGATAATTTTCTCTATAGCAGTGGACATATATTTTTTGAAAGGACTCCCACTTCATGGAAGGGAACTGGTCATGGATCCCCATCTACCAAGGGAGGACATGGTAGAGATCATTGTGACACGACATTGTTCTGGCCCAAACCCTATCTCGGGTTCGGTAGTGCGGATTGAGGCCTTAGACAACTTGTTGAATAAGTGCATAGCTTCCATGGTGGTGAGGATATATGGATCCTTGGGCACTCAGCCTATTACTGGTGTTAAGATGAGAGTTGTGGAGGAGGTTTTAGATGGAGACTTGTTTGGATGGGGTGTGCTGACGCACACCCGGATGGTATCTCAGCTGAACCGGTGTCGTTGTGCTGATTCCTATGAATTTTCCTTCGGGTTAGTTTTGGTGGCCTAATTACTAGAGAGGGTGCCTCTATTTCACCCTCATATTCTATTGGAGCCAGCGTCGTAGTGAGAGCCTTGATTGATGTGGTGGGTGCATTTTTTGGCTTGTCATGGAGGAGGGGAAGGTGGCCATTACTTCACGGCCACAGTGGCTCAAGTGTGGTGGAATATTCCATAGGTGATTCTATAGTATCCATCGCTAGTATGGACTACAAACATGACCCCGACATTGTACTACCTCCTAAGGAGGATTGGGATCATAGAGGTATGTGTGTTATATTTTTATTTTATTTTGGTAGATAGTGTTGATCAAACATGTATATGGATGTTGACACTATATCTGTGTGGTTTTTCAGATGTTGGAACCAGCGGTCGAGAGGTGGAGGTCATCTGGGAGTCGAATCGATGGGAGTCGGCTCGACAGGAGCCCATAGAGTCAAGGGTTGGGAAGAGGTGTCAACGAGATGATGTCGGTGTTCGGCCATCCAAAGAGCCATAGGGAGATGTTGCGGATGTATTAGAGGATCTGCGATGACAGTTCGAGGGGGTCCTTCAATGTGTTACAGAGGGTGTATGGGCCCACATCTAGGACAATGAAGTCTTTGACCAGTGTGTGGGAGTATCGATTGTTGGCATAGGGGAAGAACCAGGGTTCAACGCTTCAACAACGCACCAAAAAAACCCTAACTAATGGCCATTTTGGCAACACTTACAAAGCATATGAAGCCTCACCGGAGGTAGAGGCAGGGGGGTTGCAGAACTCAAGTGTCTACAACCTAGTTGGGAAACAAATCAGTGATCACAATACTTAATAGAGCACTTAGAAATTAACATTCATTAGTATTTTAACCCTTATTAACATTGCACGATAAACCCTTGTTACAAAACAATGCAGTATTACTAACCATTAACACCATTAACACACATATCTAACCATTAACACACAACATTAGAGTAGATCTAGCATTAATTCATACATAAAGCACTTGAGCATCAATGGATTTAAGCAATTAAATACATAAAAAACATAAACAACATAGCACAAATCACATTGACACAGGATATACGTGGTTCACCCCAGTGTGGGGATATAGCCACCAACTCTTCTTCTTCTTTATTAGTTTCCTTCAATCTTGTTACATCCACAGAGCCACAGAGACAACTCTGCATAGTACAAGAGATCTGCACGCACCATGCCAGATCCTCCTTCCTTGATTCAAGTCCAAGCATAGAGCCTTTACACAGTCTATGAAAAAAGCACTTACAAAAAATTTTCACTTAGCTCTGCAAGCCTTAACACATCTTCTTGCACATTGCTAACATTAGCACTAAGCCATCAACCTACTAGGTATTTTTATTACATCGCGTAGATACTTATTTATAGATTACAAAAGGGGCCTAAACATGGGAAAATCCATGGGTCAACATCCCATACCCGTTAAATAAACCCTAAAACCCAAAAAGCCCACAAAAAGGGAGAGATCCCATGATCTCCACTTCGCCTGGGTGCTCCGTCTTCGACCAGCCTGTCAAAGTCCCAAAAATGGTCAAGCATAGCCAATGTTTCCACAAAACGTGTTTGAGGGCCAACATGCCCCCAACACTCACTTGTGACGTGTCCCGAGTCACTCTGATCTGGGAAATAATGCTTCGAATGCCTTGAGCTTAGCTCAATCTGCCTCGACTTACTGCTTCGTGAGAGCCTTCGTCTCGATGAACTCCTGAATGAATTGATCAGTGACAGGCTCTTCCAGGCATTATTCCACTGCTGCAACTACCTATTCTAGCTATGATCCTTGTCCCTGGATTTCTTCAAATAGGGTGCAGGCTTCATCCTGCACCGGTTGGATTCGTTCTGTCACCTCCATCACTCTGCTTTGGATAGAAGTGACATGCTTCTAAACTGTGCACTGATCCTACAATCTCTTAATATTTTCAACGACCATAAGTTTCTTCTGTTGCACCTGCATTATCGATGCATGCTGCTTCACCTCCTGGAATTATGCCTCCAATATCCTCATCTCCGGGTCTTCTGCAAGGCACTCTATTAAGAACCAAATATCAATATAGAATAGAAAAACCTCAGAATAAGTACTCAACGCCTTGAAAAAGAGATAATTTCAAATAATAAGCCTCTTCGAGGGGGCAACCTCCTTTTACCCCACATAAATGTTCAAGTACAAGATAATTACAAATGAAAATTCCTCCTTGGTATATATAGGAGACTAGGAGGTATAATTACAACTAATGGAATAAAGCTGACATAAATAAAATAACATTACTAATGTAATATGCCCCAATTGAGGGGTAATGGGCCAGTATTAGGGCTTAACATGCTCCTCCCCTTGAGACAAGTGTTTTCTGCAATGCTTGAGTAACTCTGGATGCTTTTGTATAGAAGACTCATCTTCCCAAGTGGAATATTCAGCTAGTAGTTTCCTCCATTTAATGAGATACTCTAAAATGGATCTATTCTTCAACTGCGAAATTCTTGTGTCAGTGATGACTTCAGGCTCCAATATGATTTATCCTTCCTCGTCAAGTTCTGGAAATATAGTTTGAACTAGGATCTTGTCGCCTATAACCTTGTTTAAACATGAAACGTGGAAAACTGGGTGTACTTGTGAAGATGCAGGCAACTCCAATTTGTATGCCATAGTACCAATCTTTTGCAACACCTTATAAGGGACATAGTACTTTGGTGATAATTTATTATTCTTCTTGGCTTGCTTGAGGGACATCTGTTTGTATGGTTGTAGTCTTAAAAACACCCAATCCCCTACTTCAAAACTTCTTTCACTACAATGTTGATTTGCTTGTTGTTTCATGTGATTCTGTGCCATGGTCAGGTTGTCCTTTAAGACTTGGAGAACTTATTATTGATTCTCTATGTGATCTTCAACTGCTTGAACCTTAGATTTTTTCTTTTAGAGAAGAAGTGATGGAAGGAGGGTGGTATCCATAGAGTGCCATAAATGGTGTCATTTTTGTTGTAGTATGAAAGGAAATGTTATACCACCATTCTTCCAAGGGTAACCATTTGAACCATTGTGTTTGTTTATCAGAGACAAAACAACAAAGGTAACCTTCCATACATTTTTTCACTATGTCGGTTTGTCCATCAGATTGAGGATGATAGGATGAGCTATGAGCCAATTGAGTACCCAAACAAGAAAATAATTATGTCCAAAAATGTCCAGTGAAGATGGGATCTCTGTCACTTACAATCATCTTTGGGCTACCATGTAGCTTTTGAATTGTCTCCATGAATGCGGTGGCAACTGTACTAGCTTTGAAGGGATGAGAGAGTGCACAAAAGTGTGTGTACTTGGTCAATCTATCAACAATCACCATGATGACACTCTTTCCTTCAGACTTTGGTAACCCTGTAATGAAATCCATGGAAACCTCCTCCCAGCGCTGACTTGGGATGGATAATGGTTGTAAAAGACCTAGGGTCTTAATTATTTCCACCTTATTTTATTGGCAAACCAAGCATTCTGCCAGAAACCTTTGAACATCAGTTTTAAGGCCATCGCAAAAAAAATCCTTCTTGACTCTATGGTAGGTTTTCAAAAATCCCGAGTGCCCTCCTACAGGTGAGGTGTGCAATTCCAATAGTACCTTTTGTTTGAGATGGGAGTTCTTACACAAATATAAGTGATCTTTGTACCATAGTGAATCATTTTTCCATCTAAATGTATCTAATTCACTGGAATCCTACTGCAACTTTTGAATGAGAGTCCACACTTTTTCATCATTCTTCCATTCATCCCTTGCTTCTATTATCCAATTGGGGTGGATGATGGAGATAGCACATATAAAGGCCTCAACATAATCATCCTTTCTTGAGAGTGCATCTGCCACAAAATTTTTCTTCCCTTTTTTATAGACGATTTCAAAATCATAACCCAATATCTTGGTTACCCATTTTTTTTGTTCTTCTGAAGATAGTCTTTCTTCCAAGAAGTATTTAAGACTATCATGATCTGTTTTGACCTGGAAGTTCCTACCTATTAGGTAAGGATGCCATTTCTTCAATGCATGTAGTATTTCCATCATTTCCTTCTCATAAATGGGTTTGTGTAAGTCCTTTCCCTTGAGTGGACGACTTTCAAAATCCATGGGCCTTCCTTCTTACATTAGGATATCATGAATTCCATTTCCCAAGGCATCAAATATCACAATAAAGGTTTTTGTGAAGTCTGGAGTGGTCAAGATAGGAGATTTTCACATCACCTCTTTAATTTGTTCAAAAGGTTTAGTTGCCTCTGGAGTCCATGAAAATGAATCCTTCTTAGTTAGTGTCATTAAAGGTGTTTCTATTCTTCCATAGTGTCGAACAAACTTGTGGTGGTAACCTGTCAAACCCAAAAATCCTCTAAGATTCTTCAATGTTTTTGGAATCAGCCAGTCCATCATGGCCTTAATCTTGTTAGCATATACCTTGACACCTTCATGAGATACAATATGACCCAAATACTCTACCTCCTTCACTCCAAAGAAAATTTTTGATGGTTTGGCATATAGTTGTTGCTCCTTTAATAGTTGTAGCACCTTGTCAACATGTCACACATGATCCTCCCAAGACTTGCTATAGATTAGTATATCATCAAAAAATACTAACATGAATTCTCGAAGGAAGGGCTTGAAAATGGAATTCATCAACCCTTGGAATGTGGAAGGTGCATTTGTAAGGCCAAAATGCATGACCAAAAATTCATAATGGCCTTCATGAGTTCAGAATGTTATTTTTGGGATATGTTTTTCCTTCATTCTAATACGATGATACCCTGAACGAAGATCCAATTTTGTGAAATATATTGCTTCATGTAGTTCATCTAACAATTCATGAATGATGGGAATGGGAAACTTATCTTTAATAGTGATCTTGTTGAGCTCTCTATAATCTGGACACATATGCCATGAGCCATCTTTCTTGAATACCATTACCACTGGTGTAGAGTTAGAACTTTAGCTAGGTCTAATAATGCCAGCCTCTAACATTTCTTCAACCATGCGCTCAATTTCACTCTTCTGGGCGTAAGGGTATCTGTATGGCCTGATGTTAGGACGAACACTCCTAGGAATTAGGTGAATTTCATGATCATGATTTCAAGTGGGTGGAAGACCTTTGGGAATATCTTCAAATACTTTGGAATGCTTATCAATGATCCCTTGGAGATCTTGAGGAATAGATGGCTTAGATGTTTGAACA
>ML785758.1:533654-558681 GCA_009831015.1 Picea engelmannii | reverse complement strand
TAAGCCTGGGTCCCATGTCCAAGTGCTCATGTGAACTCCCCGTGGAATATTTTGGAACCCAATAACCAACTCCAAATGATGCTCCAAAGACTGACACCTATCATGTGGATCCAAATAAGAAGATCCATCCACATAGTGGAAAAGAGTCATAACAGAATATGGAATGAATAATACCACTGTAGAATATGTAGACTGAATGCTGGTAACTAGCTCCTGATGTGGGACATTGATGTTCTCTACAGAAGGTGGAGTAGAGTCATCAAATAAAATATGAAAGTGGTTGTCATCCCAGAAATGACAACTATCCATATACCAATCATCACAATCTGCCTCAAAATCATACCAAGCATATATTTCTTGATTATATTCATCCCTGAGGCCCTCCATAAGAAATATCTCCTACATGTTATTCAATGAATCTTGAATACTACAAAAACTATCATTGAGGCTGTTTGTGAGGTTGTCTGTCAGGCTATTTGTGAAGCCATGTACAAATGCATCTAATCTGTCATCCAATGTGTGAAACAATTGGGCTTTGAATAATTCAAGAATTTCTTTCAGGTTTTGAGAAGAAATAGCCATTTGATCATCCTATGAACTCACCCAATAAGTTACGGTAGAAAATCGCGGCTTTTTCTGGAAAAACCCTAAAAAACTATTGAAGTTAAAATGTTCATAACTTCACTTCCCAGACTCCGTTTCAGCTGATTTTTTTTTTTTAAATTGGGTGAAATTGTGAGAGGAACTAGGATATGTAATTTTTTTAATAAAATTCAGCCTCTAGTTTCTATAGAAAAAAAAAAAAACAAATCGCACCGCCGTCTGTGGAAAAAACCCTGAAAAAATTGCAGATTTTGAAACTTCAATATCTTGACCTTCCGGACTCCGTTTCAGACGATTTTTTTTTTCAACTTGGGTGTTTTTATGAGAGGAACTCATATGTACAACCTGTTTTTATAAATTTTGTACATAAATATACCAAAAAGTTTTGGAATGTCGCGGCCCTCTTTTTCCTTCTCCGAAAAAAATAAAAAATCTGCAAAAGTAAAAAATATTTGCCCACAATGTCTGCCCAAGGAAAATGCTCTGATACCACTTGTTAAGAACCAAAGAATAAATACAAAAGAACCACAATAGATATACAAGAATAATATGCAAAATCTTCTTTATTACTATCAAACCCTTAGGGTAGGGCAACACCATACAATGGATCCTATTATGGAAGGGATCCTCTCTTGTTCACTTGCCTCTTCGAGGGGGCATCCTCCTATTGAGGTACCACTCCAAATAAAATATTTATCTTCATGTCTCATTATATTTCTTGAACCCCTTTATATAGTGCTACCATCACCTAAGAACATTCTAGAGGAGAAATCTTTTAGAAGTAGAACCTTCTAAGAAGTCCTTTTACATTTATTATATCTAATTACTCATTTATTATATCTAACTACCATAGTGAGCCTTATTTAATAATATAGTGAACCTAGTCCACCTTACATTGAATGACCTCCACTATTATCACTATGGGATCTCTAGGCCCCCCCACTACCTCTCTAGCACTTTGTAGAAAAGGGAAAGTGCTCTAATACCACTTGTTAAGAACCAAAGACTGAATACAAAAGCACCACAACATATATACAAGAACAATATGCAAAATCTTATTTATTACTATCAAACCCTTAGGGTAGGGCAACACCATACAATGGATCCTATTATGGAAGGGATCCTCTCCTGTTGACTTGCCTCTTCGAGGGGGCATCTTCCTATTGAGCTACCGCTCCAAATACAATATTTCTCTTCATGTCTCATTACATTGCTTGAACCCCTTTATATAGTGCTACCATCACCTAAGAACATTCTAGAGGAGAAATCTTTTAGAAGTAGAACCTTCTAAGAAGTCCTCTTACATTTATTATATCTAATTACCCATTTATTATATCTAACTACCATAGTGGGATTTATTTAATAATATAGTGGACCTAGTCCACCTTACATTGAATGACCTCCACTATTATCACTATGGGCCCTCTAGGCCCCCCCACTACCTCTCTAGCTACCTTACACATTTCTTCCGTGAAAATTTTCCAAGTGACGAATGATTTGTGAGAACAAAGCCATAAATACCATACAAATTGATTGGGTTATAAATATAAAGAATCAATTCATACCTTTTGCGTATGTGGCACATTATGTATATCAAATAATTGCTCCATCTGAAGTATCCATGTGATTGGGTCCTTGCCATCAAACTTCCTCATATCGATCTTAGGAATGTGGTTGGTCTTCAATCCAAAGTTAGAGTTTCTCCATTCTTGATTCACCTTCCTTGTGTCCTCATCATGAATTTCATGGGATGCATTTTCACTTTCAGGTGTCTTCTTTATTATGAAAATTTTCAATACTTCCATGATCTCCTCTTTTAAACCATCCATCTTAGTATTTATTACCTCCAACTTAACTCCCATATCTTGTAGTTCATCTTTTGTTACTATCTTGTTTTTTAAATCATTTATGTCCCTACACATTTCTTCACCTTCATCAAGAGTCCAAGTAGGATTGTCCGGAGGCTTATTTGGTGTAGAAGTTCCCTTTTTGGGTGGCATGCTGTCCAAGTATCACTTTTGAACCTTGACTTTGGGATGGTTCTCCTAGACAATCTTTATTCTGTTGTATCTCCCAAGTTTCGGCCCTTCTGGGTATGAAAATTTCTTTTATGTAGTTCTTTGATATTTCTTCTCTGCAATGCCATAGGTCTAATCAAAATTTCATGTGCCAATTGGAATTTACGGTAACTTCCCCACAACTTGCTGATTTTTTTCCTTTCCATGAAATGTCACTTGTATAGCGTGCCCCGCACAAAATAATTCATATAAAATTCTGAAACTCGTACCAAAAATACTACAGATTGTCCATTATCCAATGAAACTAGTCCCACTCAATTTGGATACTCTAGGAATAAGTTGTGATTGTTTTACCTGGAACACCTTCTTGAGACTAGTCAATAGGACTAGTCCAATACCCTATCTTCCACAGGTTGTATATACAAATGTAAGATAAACTAGAAGCTGAAATTTTTACCACAGATACCTTACTAATTTTTGTGAATATCCTCCAGAGTTCAGGATCTGAAACATTACAGAAAACGTTTTATAGCAAAAAATCTGTAATGGCTCAGTTCAGGATGATTCCAGAACCCTATCTTGTATAAGTTGTATCTCTGAAAGTATAAGGCCTCAATATCTGAAATTTTAACCCAACATACCTTGATCTGTATACTAAATATCCTCCATGTCGTTCCTTCTGAAACATTGTAGAAAAACATTTATAGTGAAAATTTCAAGGTGTCTCAGATGTAGAAGTGAAACCCCAAGACCTTGAGCTCGCATACCATATGTTAAGAACCAAATATCAATATAGCATAGAAAAACCTCAGAATAAGTACTCATAACATTGAAAAAGAGATAATTTCAGATAATGATCCTCTTCGAGGGGGAGACCTCCTTTTACCCCACATAAATGTTCAAGTACAAGATAATTCCAAATGAAAATGTCTCCTTGGTATATATAGGAGATTAGGAGGTATAATTACAGCTAATGGAATAAAGCCGACATAAATTAAATAACATTACTAATGTAATATGCCCCAATTAAGGGGTAATGAGCCAATATTAGGGCTTAACATGCTCATAGGTCTGTGCACTTAAGTTACTTAATTGCTTGCATTCTAAGGCTAATGCTCTGATTCTTACTACTTCACTCCTGACAGTTTCTTCCCTTTCATATCGCACTTCTTGCGGAGTGATCGTTAGTTCTTACAGTTCTAACTCTACTACTCTTTATTGAAGATGATGAATGGCTTCAGCGAGCTTCCCCACTTGGCTTTCAACTGTCTCTTCTTCCATATGAGCCAATCCTGGCATAGAGCAAAGTGCTCTAGTTATTGCTTCTCTAAACCCAATCTGCTCCGCAAGGTGATGTTCTTTCTCTTTCTAGATATTCTCTCTGGCCTCTTCAAACTTCACCTGAAGGTCATATTTATCTTGTTGTGCAACCTGACGTTGCTCTAGGGCTTCCTCCTTTTCTTGTTTCAAGGCCTCTGTGGCCTACTCTTTTTCTTTGTGTACACATTGAAGGTGAGTCTCTGTTGCATCTATTATTCTGTGTAGTTGGGTGGGATCATTCCCCAACTCTAAATCTTCTGATGATGACGACGTAGTAGACACTGCATAGCTCGAATAAATATCTTATTGTATTCCCTTCATCTTTGCCTTGATTCTGTCATACATTTTCTCCTTCTTTTCTTCATTTCACTAAAGAATATCCTCTAAAGCATCTGCTACAGTTGCGATGATGATGTCAATATCATCCTCTGTGAGCACGTTCTGTGACTAAGGCTTATTGGCTAGTGAATTCTTCCACGTTGAGGGTTTCTTTGGAGAAACCTTCCTTTTCTTCGATGTCTCAGCCAATGTAAGGGGATCCTTCGGTGGTGTCACTTCACCCCTTTTCTGCTCGTCTTCCCCTTCCTCCTCTTGGTTTACTTCGTCACCTCCTCCTCCTCTAGGTGAATCGGGCGCAGTTTCCTCCGATGCATTGTTTATCTCCTAAACATATTCCTTCTTTTTCTTTTTCTTAGTGTTGCTCAGTCCATCACACTCAGTCCTGGTGACCACAGGACCTCCAATGAGGTCGGGGTTGGAGAGTTATGTATCTCCAACTGGTACAAGGAATTCTGTAGGCCATTCCTTGGTTATCTCCTCCATATATTCCTCATTCAATTTATAGTAAGACGACAACTCCTCCTTATTTTCATCCTCATGCACGGTGATGTATATGAAGTGGCGGTCTGTGTAGAACTTCATGAGTGGCCTGAACCTATGAAGTGTATTTGGCGTCATTCGGGGGAATGAATCAATGGCCTATGTGAGCTGTAGGTAGTAGGTGTGGAAGACAACATTCGACTACCACTACTTTTCCATATCGCTTGAATACCACAAGGTGGTGAACCTCGCAACCAGTGGTTCTAATGGCTCAACTTCATGGAATGTCATTCCCTCTGGCATCTCCCAAGCAAAAAATTCTATAAGTATGAGTAACCACCTAAAGTGGAATTCATAACCTTGGTCTTGCACTTCGCGACTGTCCTTCTCCAACTCATTGATGATGTAGCTCTCCTATTTCATCTGCCTCCCTTCAACACACTTCCCTGCGAGGTAGACAACAAACCCCGCGACTTGCATTGGTCTGTTCTTCTTGATGATCTTACCAATGATGAACTGGAAAGCTAGGCGCAATGTGCCATATTGGATGGAGGCTACCTTGTAGCCCTGCTTCCCCTTCTCCACATCACCATAGGTTTCATTTATACAGTGTTCCAGGGAGCGATCTTCATCCTTCTCTAGATAAAACTGGTGAGGGTATAGTCCTTCCATGCTCAATCTAGTGATCATGTGGATCAACACTGGATCCACAACCACACATCTATCCAACAAGAGATAACCTCCATGGTAGCATGACAAGAGGAGTTTAACACATGCATTAACGTCCTGATGTCTATCGAAGTGGGGTATATTCATAACGTTAAGGATGGTGGACCTTGCAATCTCCTTGGTCCATGCTTGGGAGACTATATTTTGCTTCTTCCCTGTCGTCTTTGTCAAGTACCTATGTAGTGCGAGCATTGCATAATTCTTTATATCTCCCAAGTTAAATTCAATGATATTAAGATCATGGATCAGTCCTAGCTGCGGTCCTACTGTGTGTATCCCCTTCGAGAGGTACGTAGTGATGAGTGTGTATTCAAAATCTATCAGGATGTTTTCATGACTAACTGTGCCAACCAAAGGTGGAATGTAGTTGGGAAAGGCCAACAGGATGAGCTTCGTGTTCGCCAGGTCGTCGCGGTGCTTGCTTCTCTTCTCCTTCGTAGTTTGGGATGGCCCAGATCGACGTCTAGTCAAAGGGGATGCTTGAAATCCGACCGTCGACGAGGCCTGTACTCCTACAGTCATAAATTTCTCATCCATAAGGTCTATTATTATCTCCTCCATAGACTTCTCCACTATACTAAGGTCACTTGACATGCACGCTCATGATCAAATATCTCGGGTAGGCAAACGAATACTCTGGGTAAGCAATGGGTGGTGAGGTCTCAAAATCACAACACGATAGTAATTAGTTCATTGTTCGCTTAGATAATCATTGTTTGAAAAAAGTGGTCTCGATGAGGCATTCGACAGATTAAATGAACAATGTCATAATAGGTTCCTCCAACGGATCGAAAATCCTCAATCAATACAATTCCATCCGTTATGGTGCGGTCTCAGCTGTCTCATGGTGATCGTTTCCGAAATAAATGCATTTCTAACCATTCTGGAGCATTTTTCTAATGGTCAGGACGCCTCCAACAATCATATAGCTTCGCCAAGTCAAAGTTCTCTTCTGTGTTGTTCTAATATCTCGATGATGTTCAATTTCTGCAAGACTTCCTCCTGTGAAGTCTTCACTGGAACCTCTTGTAGTCTTTCTAACATAGCTTTCTTCTTACTGATCTTTCTGGCCTTCTTCCCTGTGATCTGAGTTTCTAGATTCCTCTTTCCATTCATATTCTTATCTTCTCTTAGCACAGTAACTTTGCACTATTGATGTTCTCTCAAAAGTTTCAAATGCAATATTTCTTCTCTTACTACTTCTGGGGTAGGTTCTCTTCTTTCCTGCATGGATAGGTTCTTTAAGCCTTCTTGTGTTATTTTAGCTTCGACATCTAAGTCTCTGGTCCTTAGTTGCTTTTACTTGTCCTCTTGTTCTTCTATTAGTTGTGTTATTTTCTTGGCTATAAAGTCCCTTAATTATTTCTTTTTCTATTCTATGGCTTCTTCTTCTTCTTTCCTTCGGATTTGATCTTTCTCAATCCAGGTCGTTCCTAACAAAAGTACAAAAGGAGAATTGTTCTCAACAAACTTAATGACCTCAAAGTCTTCTTCAGTCGATGCTCCATGGGAAATCATAGGTACATGAGTAAGTCTTCCACATAGGGTTGTCATCTTTCCTTTAAACAAGCCTATCCCTCCTTATGAAGGAATCATAGCAGTCTTTCCCAAAATTTCCCAAGTACTTTCTGGCATAATGTTCACCTGTGTTTCTTCATCCAAGAAACAATCTATGTCGAAGTCTCCTATTCTTGTTTCTATGCATTTCTTTTCTTTTAAGATCTCTGGTAAACTGATGTCTCTATGATCATTCAATGTTTTTTTCAGCTGTAATAACATAGTCTCTTATTCTGTCTAATTCTCTAACATATCCTTAGTTTCTTGACCTTCTTCATGGTTTTCTTGTCTCAATTTCATCTTCACAACTTTAGAAATCATTCTAGGGAAATCCAAAACCTCATGATCAATATATTTACAACAAAGACAAATGGGACCTCTACCAGGGAATTCCTTAGCAATATGTCTCGGTCTTCTGCAACTATAACAAAGTGTTAATCCTCTCTTTCTCTTAAACAATCCCCAACCTCTCCTATACTGCATATTGGGATCACAGTGATGGACCTGCAATTTGCAAAAATTCTTTCTAGGGTCTTGCATCCACTTGTTAGTCCAAAAATTGTTTCTATGCATAGGAATAACATATCTTTCACTATTTCTATCAAATCTATTCAAATCAAATCTTATTTCTTCTAACGATGCCCTAGTTTTGAGACTAGGAACAAATCTATAAAACATACCTAGATCCATACTTTCGAAGACAAAATTTCCACTTTTCTTACCTTTACCAGAGCATAAAGATTTAGGATCTTACCTCTTTCTTCAGATCGGGCTTCCTTCTCTTGGCACAGAGCTTCGCAAGTCAAGTAGAATACTGTGCACTACACCAACAGATCTACGCACAAAGATTTCTCTTTTCTTCAGTTCCCATCAATCATAGTTTTAGGTCCTAGCAACGGAACCATTTGTTGGTGCAGGGGAAGACCCAGGGTTCAACGCTTCAACAACGCACCAACAAAACCCTAACTACCGACCCTTTCGTCAAAACCTGTGAAGAAGATGAAGTCTCACTCGAGGTAGAGGTAGGGGGGTTGCAGGAATCAAGTGTCTACAACCTATATGGGACACAGATACGTGATCACAATACTTAACAAATCAATTATCAATTAACATTCATTAGTATTTTAACCCTTATTCACATCGTAGGATAAACCCTTGTTACAGAACAATGCAATATTACTCAAGATCTAAGCATATCTAACCATTAGCACACAACATTAGAGTAGATATAGAATTCATTCATACATAAATCACTTGAGCATCAATGGATTTAAGAAATTAAATACATAAACAACATAGCACAAAGCACATCGACACAGGATATATGTGGTTCACCCCAATGTGGGGCTACGTCCACCAACTCTTCTTCTTCTTTATTAGTCTCCTTCAATCTTCTTACATGCACAGAGACACAAATCCAACTCTTCATAGGACAGGAGATCTGCGTGCACCTCGCCAGATCCTCCTTCCCTGAGTTAGGTCTAAGCACAAAGCCTTTACATAGTCTGTGCACAAAGAACTTACAAAACACTTGTACTTAGCTCTGCAAGCCTTAACACATCTTCTTGCACATAGCTAACATTAGCACTAAGCCATCAACCTACTAGGTATCTTTGTTACATTTCCTAGCTACTTATTTATACATTACAAAAGGGGCCTAAACATGGGAAAACCCATGGGATAACATCCCATACCCGTTACATAAACCCTAAAATCCAAAAATCCCACAAAAAGGATGAGATCCCGTGATCTCCGCTTCTCCTGAGCGCTCCGTCTTCGACCAGCCTGTTGAAGTCCCAAAAATGGTCAAACACAACCAATGTTTCCACAAAACTTGGTCGAGGGCCAACAACGAAAAGGTGGTGGGTGTTGATCTGGAGGGCAGCAGTAGTGGTGGAAGCTATGACTGGTCGACTACCTCCAGGAGCTAGAGGGACCCCAGTTGGTGGGGCACCTGCAACTAATAGAGGACCTAGGAGGGGGAGCTCTAGGGGCACCGTGAGTGATGAGATGAGATGTATGGGTTTGGGAGCCAGATTCTGTATAGGTTATTTGATACCTAGTTTTGTACTCATAGGGATGTTGAGAGTCATGATTCTACATGAATTTGTATATATGTTTTTTGTCAAAAAATTATGACCTTTATAATATATATGGTGGATATATTGGTGACCATGCATGTATTTGGGTTTTTTTTTATGGTTTATGATGTCTATTTCTATATTTTGACAAATGTATCATGTTATGTATATGATGTTTTTAATGTGATAAATGCCAATCTAATACTATGTTATCCATGTGATCTGCTACTTGATTGAGGTTTCTTGAAATATCATGTTTAAATGTGATGGAATCAAAGTTGCAAGATAGGAGTCTAACTTGCAAGTATTTGTGGAAGAGGCAAGGATCATGAACATGATACATGTTGTTGAGTTGCAGGACGATAAGTTGGGAATCTAATAGAAGGCTAAGGTGGAAAATGTGCGGTGACTCGCCTCGGCGAGGAGACTAATGATGACATCATATTCGGCTTTGTTGTTGGTGGCCGAGCCTTAGAATATGTCACTTGAATGGAGTAGTATATGTAAGGGGTTATAGAGGGCCCAAGTAACCGAAGCAATATTTTGGGTCCAACAGCTGGCACCATCAGTGTAACCGATGTGGTAGGCTAATGGATGATGCATTTGTCAATAACATGGGTTATAGACCAGACATGAGGAGTGGTGGGAGTAAAGAAGACTAAAACCTCTACAAATGTGTACAAAGAGAAACCTAATATAAGGGATCTATTCTTAGGTGTAAAAAATCTTCAAGTACAACTCGTTGATGGTTTCTTTGAGAGGGTATCCTTCGAGAGAGGCCAAGATGTAGGCACCTTTAGTAAGGAAATGTTGGGTGATGAAGGGTCGTGCCATAATGACTTGAATTTCCCATGGTCGAGAGTATCGTGGGTGATATCATAGGCTAACATGAGATCACCTTTGTTGAATGAGTGAAGGTTGACATGGTGGTCGAAGGTGGCTTTGGACCATTTATTAGCTGCCTCATTGTCTTATAATGAGGAACGATGGTCTTCATCAAGTGATTCTAAGGTCAGAAGGTGCTGTTCCATTGGAGCAGTGTGAGGTAAGAGCTTTATGGTAGTGCGTAATGTGGGGATTTCTCACTTGATAGGGAGGGTGGTTTCGATCCCATGGATGAGGTGGAACGGTGTAAAACCAGTGGTATTTTTTAATTTCGTGTGATAATCCCTTAAAGCGGAAAACAACACATGATGCCAGTTTGTCTTATGTTTTTTAATGGTGTGTTGTAGCATGGTTTTGAGGAATTTATTGACAGACTCGACCTGTTTGTTGGATTGAGGGTAATATGGGGAGGAAAACTCATGGGTGAAGCCTAACTTTGAGGAGAGTTCTACAAAGATCTCTTTCTCAAAGTGTTTACCATGATCAGAAACTAACTGTTGTAGAATTTGAATTGGGTAATGACAGGGTTGAATAAAAAGCACGTTGTTGTGTTAGCAGTGTTGTTAAATGTGGGCATGGCTTCATCCCATTTGGTAAAATAATATACTACCACAACAATGTACTTGTATCCATTACTAGATGGAGGATGGCAAGTCATAAAATCGATGCCCCATTTACAAAAGGGGTCGGCTGTGATGACAGGGTGTAGAAGAGTTGGTGGAGCTCGTTCTTTGTTTTCATAAATCTGACATTTATCAAATCATTTAACAACGTGGATGTAGTCATGAAACAAAGTGGGCCAGAAGTATCCTTCTCAAATGATTTTTTGTGTGGTAGACACTCGAGAGTTGACCACCTCAAGCACTGTTGTGTAAATGATTCAAGACTTTGTCAGATTCATCGATGGTAAGACATCGTCGAAGGATGGTATCAAACCTATGTCAGTAGAGAATATCCCCGATGAGGAGGCATTAGGGAGCTTGATGGAAAAGGTGTCACCAGTCATTTTGAGAGAGGTGAGGCTCTAACTTTTTTGTACAAAGGTAGATGAGAAGGTCGTTGTACCAGGGGTCATCTGAAGTGATGAATAAGAGGTGGTCATTGGGGAAATCCTCATTGATGGGGGAAGCTTTGGTGTCTGAGGGAAAAGCCTTAATCAGTTCATCTAAGACAAGAGATTTATTTCTTTTGGGAGTAGAGAAATCTAGATCGTAGTTCTAAAGGTAACAATCCATCGGGAAAACATTTCGTTGATCTTTCATCGACTGAGCAAGTATTGAATGGGGTTGGAATCTGCTACAACCTTGGTAATTCAAAGTAGAATGTAATGCCACAGTTTTTGGACTATGAGGACAACTACTAAAAAGGGGTTTTAATCATTATTATACTTTAAGGGTGGTCCTGAAATGTTTTTAGTAATGTAGTAAATCACATATTCACTCCCATCATCCTCTAATTGGATGAGGACTCCTGCAACTGAAAATATAGACGCTGATAAGTAGAGGATGTAATCGTGATGATAGTGTGGGAGACTAATCAAGGAGGCATTAGATAGGGAGGATTTTAAATCATCAAAATTTGTTTGATCATGTTCTTCCCATCGAAATGGGATATCATGGTGCAGTAAACGAAGAAAACCATGTGCGTGCGTGGCATAATTTGGGACAAAGTGACGTAAAAAGTTGGCTTTGCTTTGTAGGCTCTGCAGTTGGCGTAAAGTCCTAGGTGGTGGAATTTCTATGATAGCTTGGACCTTGAGGGGGTCCATAGTAATGTCATGTTGGGAGACAATGAACCTGAGGATGCGCCCGACAGTAACACAAAAAACACACTTGAGGGGGTTCAAGAAGATATTATATTAGCAACATCGTTGAAAAACGATCCGTAAGTCCTCTAAATGATGGGTTCTCTTTTTGGATCAAGCAGTGAGGTCGTCTAGGTAAGCGATAATGATGCAAGAAAGATCATGAAAAACATAGGTCATGTCTCATTGAAAAGTAGCACCAGCATTTTTGATTCCAAAGGGCATGATGCGATAAGAAACAATACCCCAAGGGTTTGTAAACACGGTTTTGTACTGATCTGTTGGGTCGATTTGAATTTGATTGTAGTCGGAGAACCCATCCATAAAGGAAAGAGCCTCATGGACGGAATAATAATCGATTATTTGGTCGATGAAAGGGGTTGGGAAGTTGTCTTTGGGATAAGCATGGTTGAGGTCATGAAAGTCTATGCAGACATGAATAGTTCCATGTTTTTTGTTAACAGGGATGGGGTTGGAGTCCCAAGAAGTGTATGCAATGGGGTAAATGAACCCGTCATCACATAATTTGTCAATTTCGGCTTTGATAGTCCCAGCTTTGGATGGGTGGAGGGGGAATTTATTTTTATGAACATGGGCGATATCTGACCATGTGTCGATTTGATGTTCGACTATAGAAGGATCGAGGCCATGCATCTCTATATATGACTAGGAAAAAATATCTCGGTATTCCTGAAAGAGAGATTTGTAAGCAATGATTTCTTCAAGGGAACATTCGACACCAATGGTGATCTCTTCTATGATGCCTGGTTTAATGGAAATGTCAATTTTGACTGTGGGGGATATGTTGGCCATGTTTCCTTCTTCAAAAGTATCAAGGGCAGGGATAGGGTTCTTGAACCAGTGAACATTCCCTGGAGGAATAAAATCCTTAGTTTCGATCGTGCATAGGGAGGCTTGATAAAGAGGGTGAAAGACCTCTTGTGAGAGGAAAAGTGCTCAATTATGGAGCACATTCCAAGGGAAATCAGGGGTAGTCAGTTCCTCCAATATATCTTCTTCGCAGTGGAAAATGAGAGAATACAGGGGATCCTGGGGATGGTAGGGGGACCCGTCAATGGGTATGTGTTATTGTCCTCAAGGGGTGAGGGAATAGAAAGGATATCGTGTACAGGGTGTGATGGCTCGCTTGACATAAAATAAATGTCACGATACTGTGGATGGTATCTCATTCACTCAGGGACTGACGAAGAAATATAATGAATGTCAATAATGTGAGCAGAAGTAGGGAGTTCCTAAGAGGGCTCAGTCCGAGATGTGTGGTGGAATTAGGGTAGAGATGGAAAGTGATGAGTGTAGTGGCCATATTGTGAGCATATGGTACAAGCAAATTTGGTTCACAACCCTTTCTTGCGTGTGGTGGGGGACTCTGTAGTAGTGGTGGATGTACTTGGTGGAGTAGTAGGAAATGGGGTTGCTTTAGGGAGCTAGATAAGATTGCGTAACTCGAGAAGAGTAGGACATCTATTAGTGGGGTTTCCTTCTCTTTTGCATAGTACATAAGGAGGTTGATCTCAGGGAGGGAGTGGAGCTATGGGATTATTCTTCCTTCATCTTCCCCCGATAGTGGCAGTGTTGTCGTTAGTTGTGGGTTGGGGTGGTTTGGTAGGAGCCTGTACTAGGATCTTCATTGGTAATCCCTCTATCTGAGGAGGGAGAGATGGTGTAGAAACCATGGAGGGTGGATGGAGATGCCATATAGGGATGGAGATAACCATGTTAGGAAGGGTGAGGGTAGAAATGACCTGGAATGCTTAGACGCCAGGTGGAGCATATAAAAAGGGGATTTGGGTAATAGCTTGTGGAACTATTTCCCAAACCGAGATTTTCCCTTGGAGGGGAGGAAAATTCGAGACAAGTGGTGCGATGTTTTTTTCAGGGAATTCCTAAGGTAGTAGTTCTCCGACTAGTGAAACTTTGATGTGGGGAGGGGCCTCAGTGAGAGGATTATTGTCTCTGATATTTGTTCTGTTAGAGGACACTACACACACTTATTCTTAAATAGAAGGTTTCAGGAGAGGTGGTTCTCCATGATAAGTTCCTAACAAGGACGGGTCCTTGAATATTCTGGGACGAATGTCGATGACTTGAAAAGAATCCGAGCTAGTGCATACAAGAGGGAGGATGTTATCAATGTTGGCAGAATGATTAGGCTTGTAATGTGTAAGTTGGTCGATGGTGACAATTTTCCCATTATGAGGGAACATCATTGTACAAAATACAGAAGAGGCTACCAACTTCATAGCATACATGTAGCTACGTCCAAACAAGATATTGTAATCAAGTGGGGCATCGATAACTTCAATGTCAATCGGGATGGTTTTTCCCTCGAGTTCTACGGGGACATTTTGGAATATCCCTTCAGGGGATGATGATCGATTGTCACAAGATCTCAGGGTGATGGCAGATGGTACTAGCTCAGGTGAGCCGAGTTTCTACCATACTACTTTGGACATGATGCATGTGGATGCACCTTCATCGATGATGCACCGATGAACTGTGATGTTATGGATCTTAACTAGTATCTAAAAATCTACCAGAGTGAGGAGGCGTGGTTCTCCACTATCTAAATCAAAGGTGATTAGTCGAGTATCAACAAGGTCGAATTCCCCCAAGGCGGAAATAAAGGATTTGCATTGTGATTGATAGGTTTGGAGGATCTCCAACATAGGCATGGCAACATGAGATTGTACTAAGTCATCGACCAAAGTGTAGTTATGGGTTTCCCTAGCATGAGGGTTATGTACATTCCACCATACTAGTATGTGGGGTATACGAGGATTTGGTTTAGTATTATATCGTGGGATCATCAATGGTTTCTCGGCTATAGCGGGAGTTGTTTCTGAGGTGGTTGGGGTAGATTCAGGGGGGATTCTATTTACTATTTTTCTGGTTGCCCCCAGTGGGATGGTTTTGTTGGGGGTTATTTCCTCCTGGTCTTGGGTTGTTATTGTTTCATTTTTTTCCTTTATTCATGAAAATTTTCATATGACGGGCCATATTTTATGTATTCAACTATTAAAAATTATGAACTTGTTTAATGGGAGAGGGATAAACAAAGTTAACGTTCGTGTGTAGTTGTATTGGTGGAGGAGCAACTAATTGGGGAGGACCAGGAAATGGAAAATATGGATTGTTTTGTGGAGATGATCCATATGGTGTATAGGAAGTTGAAGTACTTCCACTACTATTTGGGTTATATGTGGGGGTTAGGGGTGTACCCATACTTTATTGAGAGACCAGATGCATCATGGGTATCGGTGGGGGTCCCCCCAACGATGGAGGGGGAATAACAGGGTATGAATGTTGGTGAGTGGGAGGAGGGTAATACAATTTCGGTCCATATGGTTGAGAATATTGATTTGCACCAAAATTATGTGATGGTTTGTCATAAGGGTTGAGGTGTGTCATAGAACCAATCAACCCATCCGCAATGTGAGAAACCCCAGGTCTATCCTGGCCAAATGGTATGGTTTTGGGTGCATTAGGAAATAATGTGTACAAGTAACCTGATTGGGCATATATGAGGTCAAATTGTTAGGACTTGATTATGGTTCCCTCTTCTGATTGAGGAAAAGTGGATGCTACATCCTTGGTAATCACAGGGATGAGCAATTTAAGAAACCAATCAAGACATTGTTCTTTGGTGGTTTCTTATTTACATAAAATACGTTGCCAACACCATTCATGGATGTGGTCGATGATATGGATAGAAGTGGTTTGTTTGAAAAAGGATAGAAGTTCTATGCCAATATCATGACAAAACGATAATTGGAAAAGGGACAAAAAGGCCTTGTCCAATTATTCAAAGGTCACATGGTGTTATCACATGAAGTTGTCATGGGTCATTCTTTCCCTTAGGTTTTAATTTTTTACTCTTTAGTCTTTAAGTTTGTTTTGTTTTTCCCTTTGTGATTTTCTTAGGTTAGTCTAAACAAATAAAGACTTGGGTTTTTGTTCACATTTTTGGCCCACATATATGGTTATAGCATAGGTTCATTTTGTGTTTTATGTCTTTGACTCATCTTTTGACTTGACACCATGTATTATAGACCCCATGATATTAACAACTTGACAAGTCACTCCATCCACTCATACTCTTGATCCTTTCCATGTTGTCCATATTTCCATTAAGGAGTCAAATCAAACTTTGAAAAGGTCGTTGCCAACTCACTAGGCATTTTCATAGCACACCTTTGTACTTCTTCTCCTTTACCATCATTCACCATCATTAGTTGATTTCATGTCTTTCATTGTTTTCAACACCCTTTTCTTCAAAAGGAATAACAAGATTTGGTCATTTATGAGGTTCTAACTGTTTACCAATTTGAAATTTTCCTCTTAAGCTCGGCATTGTTGAAACCACTAGTCCAGACAGAGATGTGAATTGCTCTACGGGATTGACTGTTCGAGATGAATTGAAGGATGAGGTGGATGTAACAGCTCCATAGCTTGCTGCAGATATTCCATTTATCAACCATAAAATCCAGGTACTTCATGCACCATTTCACCTGCATTGAAGAGTGTTAAGATATCTCTGCCTTATATTTTAGTAGCACCTAGCGTTGCAAACTACAAATTCTCCCACCTACCAGTCTCTGTACCACTTATGCCACAAAATCCATAGCCATTTTCATACTGACATTTTCCTATACTGAGATCAAGCCATTTTAATTCAGATATTTGAATGCCCATTTATCCACTTGGCTCATGCTGTCGACATTGCGCTACAAAAATTGTTGCCAAAATTACGCTATAGATCCCATGTTCCATCGCTACATTTTCCTTGTTAGATCAGTTTAATCTCTATGTTCACAAATCCATCATTAGCCTTCCTTATTCACTGTGTCATCCTACGTTTTTATCTCAAAGTATGATTGCAGTGAGGAGGATAGGAGCCCCTATATTTTTAAAGATTTGATGACCTTGTATGGTGGTTTAATGATATTCTAAACCTGAACAGTACATCCCTGCATACCCTTTCTCATAGTTTCTTTCCCTCATTTTAAAACCATCAGACCAGTCTATTGTTAATTCAAAAGTGAGTTGGAGGAAAATCCCTGAATGATTAACCATTGATCACCTTCAACCCTCAAATACCTTTTCCTCTGTTTCATTTCTTTACCCCTCATAGAATTATTGTCTTTGATCCCATGTTTCTATCCATGGATACACCTCAAAAGAAGAAGTCTCACAAGGGATGGAGTGTGGTCAGGATTGAGCCTTCTGACATGCACCTATTTGATGTTGAGCCTATGGTCAGGGAGGTTTTCCAAAGGGTTGGTTTCCTCTCTTTTTGTCAAAACATGCAGAGGGGACACCCTAAAGTGGCAAGGAAATTTACATTAAACTTTGATGGCATTAATACCAAGGTATGAAACCTTGAGTTTGAGGAATCTGAGGCCTCTATTGCAGTAGCCATTGAGATACCCAACAATGGTGAGCGATGGTTCAAATCCATGATCCTCAATGAAGTATTTTTTAAGGATTTCCTCAAACCAGACTATCAGAAAGAAAATGTGTCTAAGGGAGTGCCTAGGAGCCACCTGGTCGAGGGTTTTGATAAAATGTTGAAGATTATCCACAGATATTTTACATGTGAGGGAAGATTTAACATGATATACTAGTATCACATAAGACTCTTGCTACATTTAAATGGTAAGGATTCAATGAATATCCCTTTTTATCTATTGAGAAGTATGGGAAAGATGTTTGATAGAGTCCAATCCAAGTCCAGGGTTGTGGACACTAGTTTTTTCTACTCTGGGTTGATCAGGATGTTGGTTATGGAAGAGTTGAATAAAAGGAACATTTCTTGTGAACGATTCATTGTCTTTGGCAATATGAAGCTAGGTATAGCCTCTACCCCTCAATCTAGGATGAAAATCCCTTTTACATATAGTAGTGTTGCCCCAGCAGAAATAAACAAGAAAAGAAAAGAAAAAAAACCTACTACCCAAGACAAAGAAACCCCTAAGGAAGTTGAAGAAGAAGAGAGGGAAGTTCATCACTCCCCACAGAGATAATTTTCACCTGAGTTGGAAGAAGTTCCTTCATCATAGCCAAGAGGGGGAGGAAATTGCATTTCCCTTCACCTGCTCCAACAACTAAGCTCAGAGTCATTAGGCCTTTTACTTGATCATCAACCCACAAGGAAGTTGTTGAAGTAAAATTCATACTCAAAGATTTAGTCCCAAAAAACAATAAAGGTAAAGTTGAAGCCAATGAGAATCCTATTGAGGTTATAGCCAAAGCTTCTTTTCAAAATAAATATAAATTTAAAGGTAAATCCACTGAGAAACCTATTGATTTTATCAACATCATCACTCTGCCTGATAATCCCACTTTCAAAAGATTGATTAGACAACTCAGGGATGCTAGAAAATAATTTGCTCATTTGAAGGAAGAAAGTTTGACTGAGAGAAGGAAGATGAAGGAGCTCATGGACATGTACAATGAAACCCTTGATTAGAAAATGTTTTCACCAAGAATATTCTTTCCTTTCCATAGGCAACTTAAGACTCTATACAAGAAAAACAGAAGATTTCAGTCCCAAAATAGAAAGATCAATGAAGAATTGTATCCCTTCAAGAATGAACTGGCCCAGAGGAACTTAAATGTTTTGGTACAAGTTGCAATAGAAAGCGATGAACCTGTAGTTAAGAGGAGTTCCCCTACAAAAGAAAGAGATGTTGCTATGATAGAGGGTAGTTCTCCTGCAACAAGGAGGAGTGTTATATTGAGGAAGTAGATGCAGGAATGACAAATCCATTTTTGTGGGTAATCACTTTTTTCAAAACTTGAAATGTTCAAGGAAGTATGATTTTTAACTTATACAGGAATCTACAGGCTCCTAGTCCATCAGCTAAGATTTTGTTTTTTTGAAGAGTTGTTACATCACATAGAAAAACACAGAGATTTTGTAGTGCCATGGCACTATAGAATCGTCTACATAGGTTGTTTTGTAGTTGTGCTACCAAAGGAACTACTTAATCACCTAGCCAAATATAGGAAGGGCGCTACAGAATCTGCAGAAATATTTTACAAAGGAAGTGCTACGGAATCTGCAGAGCTATTTTACAAAGGGCGCTATGAAATCTACAGGGCAGTTTACAAAGGGCTATATAGAATTGGCTACCAAATGCGCTACGGGATGGCGCTACGAACTGGCCATTACAGTCAAAGGTTTGAATTCATGACTCCTTCTTGACTTTGTTTATGTGGAGGGAACCAAGGATAAGAAGGTGCCAGTTGGGGATCAACATGCAAGCTTGGAGGACACATGGAACTAGAGAAGGATGCACCCAAGCTGAAAGGCATTCCATTCAATTCTTGTTAGAGTGATTGCCAACATGGCTCCTTAATTTTAGCATTTTGTTAGATCTGTTAGTACAGATGTTATAATTGTAGTTGTTTGTGGAGAATCCTAGGATAGGAAGGCTAGCTCGCACATCTAGTTGTTTCCTATTTTTTTTTATTATAAATACAGCTTTTGAATGAGTAGAGAGGTTTGAATGGTTGAGCAGAGCTCCCTTATTGCAATATTTTGACTAAGTAAAGTTGTTCTCTGGTTATGAATTTAACTTGAGACATTTTCATTAATAGAAGTTAGTTTCCTGTCATCATCTTGTTGCCTCTTATTATGAAATTCTCATGATTGGATGATCCATATGAGATGTTATGGTTGTGTTATAATGATTATTTGATTATAATGTCGCTATGAATGTTTTTCAATGTTTTAAACTTTAAGTTCAAGAAGTTATTGTGAATGAGTTTTTATTCTCAAGGCTGCTCGAAATCCTGATGCTAATAGCAGACCTATCCACCTTCCTCACTGAGTCTTCCTCCTATTCACATTTACCCCTAAACCACTGACTGAAGTTAATCAAAACCTCATTTTCTTATGCATGCTAGGCCAGATTTTTGTGTTAAAACATTCTTATGCTGAGTTTTTTCCATTTGACCTTTAAGCACTTATTTACATTCACAAAACTTTTGATGGGTAATGGGCTTATCCTCTTTCAATATGAGGGTGATTCTTAGTGCTAACATATGGGACCCTAATTTTTCATCCACATACCATTTGGTTGATGAACTGGTGAGGGTTCTTTGAAATAAACTCAAGTGGATGGAATCATCCATGATGTTGTTTAAAGAGCACCATAAGTGGAAGGTCATAACATGGTTGACAGGGTATTCCCCTGGTTTACCTTCAAACTTTGGAATGTCTAAAGGAAATTTGGTAAGCATATTGGGCCAAGTGGCATCATGCAAAATTACGTCATTCATGAGTTTGGTTAAATTAGGAATGTTGAGGGATTCCAAGTATGGAAAAGGGGGATTTGGAGGAGGATTAGTTCTAGCCATTGTGTGTGTAGGTAGTGGACCTGTTCCTTAAGAGGGATTTGGTGGGTTTGTACTTCTGCCTTGAGAAGAAGTTTGACCCCTTCCTCCTTCTGAAAGAGAGACAATAGGTGGATGGCCTTGGGTATTTGACCCAAGCAAAGTGAAACCAAGTAAATTTGGATGCCTACCCCCGAGATCCTACCTAGACTAAAAAAATTATTTAGGCACCTCCTTTGGAGGAAACATTTAGTGCATTCTTAGAAATTGTTTAGATGGAGTGGGCTAAGAGATTGGGGTCATGGACCAACCTCGTTTGAATTCAATTGGTGTGGATAATTTCTAAAGAAGTAGTCAGGTCTTTTGGAGTTCCTTTGTTTTGTGGGTACTTAAAAATAAAGATTAATTCAACCTCCGTTGTTCTAATAGAAATAATGTGTGTGATGAATGGATTTGTGTGCAAGAAAGTGAAAAGTGTGCAAAATATTTTTAATAAGTTAAGTGTAATATTGTAGCATATGGACTTCCTGTGTTCCTTAAAAATATTCTTACCTATCTTACTATGTTCTTTGGTACAACCTTGCAGAATATTTAAAGCCCTAGAGAACTGCCAATGTGGACATCTGGGTCCTTACTTGATCCTTTAAGCTCCCTAGAATGTTTTCTATACTAGAAAATCTTTTGAAACTATACTAGGATTGTAGACATGTGGGCATGTATGGGTCCATTACTTGATCTTTTAAACTTTCCTAGAGTGTTTTCTAGACTAAGAAATATTTTAGAAACTATCCTAAAATTGTAAACATGGGCATGTATGGGCCCATTTATCTTTTAAGATAATTTTCCAAAACTAAGAGGTACCCTAGGGAGATTTTGTCCTCTCTTAATGATTTAAGGGAGATGAAATTTACTTTCAACCACCTTTTATGATTCTCGAGATCACACTTGGGTGAGGGGGAAGAGCATACTTGAGGGTTAAAATTGATTTCAAGTCCCAAATTAGTTTATTTGTGTTTGAAAAAACAATAACTTTAACTCAAAATTTTAAATGCCAAATGAGCCATCCATGCGGAAACAAAGCAAAGAGAAGAATTGTGATTCTTTTTTACCCCTATGTGCTTATGTTAGCTAACCTTCCTTGTAAGAAAGGACTCTAAGTGAAGTGTGATTTCTTTACAAAGTACAGGAAATTAAAATTTGAAGCCAAGGGGCCCTCAAACCACTCACAAAACCCTTATAATTTGCCAAAAACTGAACTTGTGCACGAGATTTTGTTCTAATAGTCACGCTAAGGGGGTAGAATGTGCAAGAATATGAAATTTTTTATGCACATAGAATGCAGAATGTGCATCTGTGTTCCTTGAAAGCCATGCACTTCCTGTCATGCATCGGGAAAGAAATTTCCAAATGAAATTCTCTTTCCTTGGCTCTAAATTCTGACTTTGGAAGATTGGATTAGGTCGGTTTTGGTACCTGCATATCCAAACAATTAGAAAGAAGTGCTCTCAAGACTTAATTAAGGAGGAATTTGATTCACAATCCCCAATATGGTTGTCAATCTGTTGTGTTGGTTTTTCCACATGGGTGAGAAAAAACACAACACTTACTTGCCTAGTTGAGTCAACTAAAAAAGACAAAGGTTTGTGAGTTGATTAGATAACGAAATATACATGAAACAAGGAAATACAGATAAAAACAAAAGAAAATAAATGTTAGAGAATCTTGAAAGAACTAGAACCATGAAAAATAAAAGATGGAAATCATATAGCTACCAATGGATCAATGTATTGATAGTCTAACATCGTAGAGAAAGTCAAGGAATTACGAATCCCCTCTTCCTCCTTGGGAGGGATATTGAGTTCCCTAATAGAGAGATCTTCTCTTCATACAATGAAAAATGAAAATGGTGAAGAAATACAATGCCAATCCTCTCAAGAGGTGAGTGGAATGTCCCTTGCTATAGTGCTTGAATGATTCAAAGAGAAAAGATGATTCTCTAAGAAGAATTCTACTAGCATAACAATACCTTGAAGTTCTTATTTTTCTAGCACACCCATGGAACATATTTATAGTGTCCATTCATTGCAATATAAAACTGGTTCATAGTGTGAACAAGGGGGATTTTAGGGAACTTCCTAGCCCTTGACCAGCCTCCAAGATAGATTTATCTCAGATATGAGTGTCAAATCGTGTTGGGGGTCAGACTGGAAGTGGTTGAGAGGTCGACAAGATTCATAAACGTGTTGTTCATGAGAAGTGTGTGGCTTTGCTCATAGAAAGTCATTCATCTTCCGCATTCTATGCACAGTGTGCTATTAGAGTTGTGTTGTCCAGCACATTCTATGCACAGTGCACGTGCTTTCTTTGGTGAATTTGCGCACTTTGATTTTTGAACCAAGTGTATAATTTTATTCCTTTTTGATGGATTTTGGTGTTGTAGGTGTACTAATTACTGTTGGAATTGATGTCTTTCTTCAACCATTGTGTGCAATGTTGTGAACGATTTTTCAGTGATAACACCCATAATTGCTTAGCTGAGATAAGGGGTTACATGATCTTCTTAGGGGAAGGCCATGTGGTTCTTGATTTCCAATTAAATATATAAACCCATCTTGTGGGTTGTTTGGGGGTTCTTCTTCACTCACTCTATTCATTCATTATTCATTTTTTTCACACTCTCCATTTTTTTCACCTTTTGTCTCATTCATTCTTGTTTTTGAAATGGGAACATGTGGGTGAATTATTGAGGAAGCCATTGTCTCTTGGTTGTAGCAATGACTGGTGTGTTTCAGCCATGGCTTAATTCATGCATGCCTGAGATGCATTGGCATGTACTAAATTCTATTCACAGTTGTGAGTCTTTAGAGTCCTAACATGGATATTATTCACCAAATGCACTAGAGCCCTCGAAGGAGGTGGATAGCTTGAGGGACTGCGTCGCAGAGAAGGGGATCCATTATCTTTGGTTTTACAGGCTAGAGAGAAGAGAGTTAGTGTATTTTGGATTGTTATGTGTTGAGGAACCTGGGAGAGATTGAGTGTTGAATGGTTTGGGAAGATTAGTGATACCTTGGAACCATCCTTGTGGATTCATATCCCTGGATCAGGGATGACCTATTATTCAGACTTGAAACAATAATGTTTATGGTTGGGTGGAAAGTCCTTGGTCTGCAGCTAGTTGATGAACCACTTTGTTAAAGATAAGTGCTCTCTTCCATGTGTTTCTCTGTTGTATATTTATTTTCATTATGTATTAGTTAATATCTTTTAGATGTGTATATTTGATGTGTTTGATTGTTGGTTATTTTTATGCATGGAATGTTTAAACATTGTTTATACTACAACATGAATATTTATTATTTCATGTGTTGTTATCATGTTTCTTTCATGCTTCTTTAATAATTAAATGGTATCAGAATTTCAAAAATCAGTTTCGAACAGGGTTTTTGAGGTAGTGTGCCTGACTTGGGGGTGGATGGGTACATTACACCTCTGAACAACATACACACTTGGCATACTCCTCGACCTTGAACTTGCATGAGTTCTTCCAGTGGACTGATTTGGAGAATTATGGCACCTACCCATGCTTCTTGTCTTCCTATCATTTCCATGATCATCCCTTTACTATGGGATCTTCATGTTGAGACTTGTCTAGCACTAATTGCTTGATTAGTGCCAGATTCCTTGTTGATTTTCTTATGCAACATGTTTAAGCTATGATGTATCTCTTCCTAGGCCTTCATAATCCTTTTATTATCATCTCTATAGCTTGGTACTTCCCTATGAATGCTTCTCATAGTGATAGGCTCTCGCCTATCTCTTCTTCTATTTGAATCTGTCTCGGCGCTCCCCATGTTGACATGCAGACCCCTGATCTCTTCCTCATGGTTGAAAGATCCCTGAGAATATTCCATAACTACACTCCTCACATACGACCTAAATTTTCTTTCTTGTACCTCTAATTCTGCAATAAATGTGCATGTAATAATTATTGTTAGAAACATGCATAGCATAAAAATAATATTACCAACTTAACGAGAACTGTAACCTAAAAACGAGAACTTTGGCCCAAAATACCCATATTTTTGCATAAAAAACATGAAAATCAACCCCCAAATCAAAAAGTGGTGCTACTGGTAACACCATTTTTTCAAACGGGGTCAAAATTACAACATTTTTCAAGCATGCCCTTCAAAACTTATACAATAGCTCAGAAAAACATAAAAATTAACACCTAAATAAAAAAGTGACGATAACTAAAGAAGAAGAAAAAAATCTAAACGTTAAAATTATGGCTCATTTCAACCTACTTGAAACAATGGTTTTGACAATAGACGCCTATGGAAAAAAAAAATTGGATAAAAAATGGTCACTTAAAAATTTATTTACTAATATTTTTTTTTCCTTAAATTTATATTGAAAAATAAATAAATAGAAAAGACAATATCTTCGCAAATAATTTTTTTTAATGAAGAAAAAAACACATAAAAAAATATATTCAAAACCTAAATTACTAAAAAAAAAAACATTTAAAAAAGGGTGAGGAAAAAAATAATTAAGAGAAGTGAAAAAAAATTAAAATTTCTCCAAAAATAATAATTTAAAAAATATATATACATATTTTTATAAAATAATAATGAAAATAACCCTTGAAACGTTTAAAAAAATTAATAATAAAATAAAATAAAACAAAAACACTAAAAATTAAACAAAATTTAAAAACAAATTTAAAAAAAAAAAATGAAAAAACCCTAAACTAACATTATATTAAAAAATTTAAAGAAAAACAAAATTAAAACATAAAATTTTATAAAAAATTCAAAAATAAAATAAAAACTATATTTATGGAG